>JAJIZL010026005.1:160685-181624 GCA_023969395.1 Amblyomma maculatum
ACATACATACATACATACATACACACATACATACATACATATAACTAATATGGAAGAGCCTACTGTAAGCATAAACGCTGAAGAGCTATGTAAGCTGGATTGAACGCGCATAGAAAGTAAAGCGAAATTATGATGTGAATGTTAGTTATGGATTTCGGAAATAGTCACAAAATAAAAACCTTCCTTTAATTGGAGGATCCACCCATGGATCTTCTATCCTGCACAAACTCCAACACGCACCCTCCCTCTCTGTCTTTCTCTCTAACACACACATGCCCCCACACACGATACGCCCCCATTAGAGTGCACGAGACCATAGAGGAGCATGCAAAGCCCCTAATATACAGATAAAAAGGACGTTTCTTTTCCACACACTTTTTCGCCAATTCACCTTAGAGTGCCTAGAGGAATTAATCCTATACGAACATTTCGCGCACCTCCTGGACTAAAGACTAAGACAATGTTCTATCTTTAGATTCGTGAATAATCATAAGTACTGAATTAGAGAGCATCTCATTTCTCAGTCCCTTGGGAAGTCGTCCGACAAATGTTTATAACCTGTTCTGGAGTGTCCGGTTTTTGTGGTCGCGCACCAGAAAAGCTGCCTTTATTTTCAATTTATTTGACGCAATTGAGAACCTACAAACATGGTTCTCAAATGTGGCTAACTCAGAACTGGTGTCTCAGTATGGTTCGTTATTTTATTACTTTGGAGAGCACCTACGCAAATTTTTCAACTAAAGCGCTTCTCTGGAAGGCTTTCACCCCCACACATATAACATTTTGATCATCGCTTCTAAACGTGCTCCAATACTTTCCTTATTTTGTTTCCTTGCCCCAAGAGCAACAAAAGGAAATTTTAGCTACTTTGCTCATACCTTGGATTGCGAAGTCAGGCAGGTTCCGTGCTCCACAGCCTATTTTGCATCCCAGAAGAACCAGACCACACTAATGAACTAACCTTATTAAATGGCTTATTTACACTTAGTACATAATTTTGGTGCAGACCTCCTTCACTCATATCCAGTCCCTCTCGTCATTGTCTCCGTAACCACACCTTCTGACCGGTTCGCTGCCTTCTTCTTTGAGTAGTTTTTCCGAATTTTTTGCGAAGGGTTCCTGAAGACAGGCAGCATTGTAGCATATGCCGCCGCTCCCAGTCGCCGACCGCGCCCTGTTCGGACGGGGGGAGGGGGTGACAGAAAATGCTGTGGTAATTGATGTTAACAAGTTTGCAAGGGTCAAGTGGATGCAGCTAGCACAAACCCGGTTATTTTGAAAGAATATGGGAGAGGCCCTCGCTCTGCAGTTGGTATATTCCAGCTGCTGCTAATGCTGACGATGATGAGTCTACGCACTAAACAACTTCTCTGCATAGCCCAGTCGCAAAATCAGGGGAGGAAAAGAGCAGAAAAAAACAGGGAGATGAACAGAACTGTAATGAAGACAGAAAGAATGAGGGCGTGGGTGAGGAAAGAATAAATGCAGTTTCCTGAGGAGCACATCTGCTTGAGTACAGCGAAAGGAGTGCGACCTGCAAGCGTTCGTCAGGCACTACTGCATACTCGAGAACGTCTCGGTCCTTTGCCTCTCGACAAATGAACCCACGGTGCTGCTTTGGGAGTCTTTCTCTGTCGTCGTGAAGGGCGCTGAAGCACCACACGTGTAGGCACCACTAACAACTGCTCTGACGAGCTCCTAAACTGAGGAAATATTTCTTTAGACAGCGGAAAGGAAAAGGACGGGCCCGCGAAGTTGGAGGCAGATGGCGTCCTCGCTTTAGTCTCTGAGCTTGTTTGAGTGCTTCGGTGCTTGCACGAGAACGACGTGTTTACAGCCGGTGCAGCTAAGAGGAGGAGGCGCGACTTTATGGCGCGTCTAAAATTTTATATACTTGTCGCTCTTAATATGGGTTGTGAATTTGAGAAATCCGGCCACTGGCACTCCTTGCGCGACCGACTATCGTTGGAATGAGCCCTAAACGCAGTCCTAATTCTCACTCTCAGCGCTTATGTTGAACCCTTCTGAAACCCTTAGGCGTCGTCACGTTGGAGAGCAGAGATGTTGTGGGTTCATGATGGAGTACTTGGGACGCACGAAAACGTACACAGGAAGACATACATACACACACAAAGACACACACAACGCACACGCAGAAAAACATAGATGCGTAAAAGCAGACAGAAATGTATACACACGCACCCACGAACACGCATATACATGCTCACAAAGGCACGCGCACAAACACATAGTAAAACACACGCGCAGACACGCGCACCCAAGTACGCGCGCACGCACGCAAGAAGTTGTCCTACGGTGGTACAACGAACTTGTGTCTAACCAAAATGGGCTTCGTGTGCGAGAGAATTTGGAAGCCAACGAGTAATTTACAAACACTTAACCAGTAAGCTACCTTCCTCAAGGCTTTCTTTTTTAGAGAACAGAAGAAGTTCAGCATAAAGGCGGGAAATAATCAATTATCTAATGTTCATGCAATATTGGGATAAGGGTACCAAAACTTATAACTAGGGCATTCATTATGAACTTAAAGCCTAAAGTCGTTTATTTGGTGGCTTCACTAAAACATTACAAGGGTTCAACGCTGCTGAAACAAATATTGAGCGAAACCATTAGCTGCGAGTCACCGAGCGTTCTGTGTTGCGCCGTTCCTGCAGCCTTCCTATAAACACCTCGCCTGCCGCCAAACGAGGAGGAGGAAAAAATTTGGGTTACTGAGGCCAGGCAGGCGAGTAGACGCCTATTAAAAGGAACAGAAGGAAAGGGACAATCTAAAAACACTTTATTGCGGCGGCTGTAACTGCAATATAAGTTACGTGTTTCAAAAAATATTCTCTTCTGTGTGTTCAGAGGCCGAAGCCTCACAGCCACTGGGAAAAAATATATTTCCGATCGGAGGGCGTACCATGGCCCTTTAAAGCATGAAGTATCGCAGTTGAGTATTTTGCACAGCGCGAAAATCGAAGAGCGGAAAAGAAACACGCTTTTCGTTTTTCGCGCTGTGCAAAATACTTAACTCCTACCAACACGCGCAGTATTCAATCTTGCTTATCGCAGTTGTTACGTGCGTTCCGCGAGGCGAGGAGATGTAAATCCTCCGTATGCTGTGAAAGTTGATATTAGGCACATTCAGCGGGAAACTGTAACTGCTGTACTAGGTAAGAATGACACAAGATTGATTTAATTAGATTGTGATCAGAGCTACAAGACATTGTAGAAAAAAATTTAATTGGACTCACATGTGTTGGTCAAGAGTTTCTGCCTGAACTGTCGGAATATGTGTTTGGCCAAATGGGTTCGCCTGGCATAAGCGCTTGATAGAAACGCACGCTATAAGAAGCTTCTGCGATTCTTGAACAACCTTCATGAGCTTCTAAGAAAACAGTGGCTGGCTTGAAAAAATTCAATCTGCTTCCATTCGTAGCGTGCTGGCACCCAAGTCATCGTGAATCGCTGTCAGAAAGAACCAAAGGTGGTTTAGTTCTGCTTGGGTTAAATGCATGAACCAGCTTACGTATTATAGCGCTACTACGTCCTCGTGATGCCAAAAGTATGGCGAGAACATGATGGGTTGGTCGTCTTACACTAGTCATTTTACCAGTTCTGTCGTAGACTTCCTCACCGTGAACAACGATCTCCACACTGCGGTTGACGGAAGTGGCATCGTTCGATACGAAGCACACGTAGCGCCCTCTTTCGACAAAGCGCACGCAACCGAGCTTGATGATGTATGAGTCGTCGGTAGTCTCGATGATGCGTTTCCCGTAATAGCCAATGCTGAGGCCGTTCTTTTGCCAGTGAAAACGCAACGGAGGATCGCCCTTGGATACTGAGCACAACCGCCGCGACCGGGTGCCTTCTTCCACTTTGATGGCGTCAGGGAAGTGGTCGTCGATAACCGGTGCTACTGGGGAAAATAATTTGAATCAATGTTCGTTTTATAAACCCATCTGCTCTGCAAATCACCTTCAAATCGATGAAAGGAGATGGCAGCACAGAACAAACTGAACACCCACAACAGCATGTCATCAATGGGCCGTGCTTTTTTGCAATAGATAGGCAGCCAAACGAAGGGTGCGAAAAACGTTTATTGCCGACTGAGCGCCATAACGAAGTCCTTTGTAGTGGAGCTACGGACAGGTACAAAGAACACGTCGGCACTTTTCATCACCATTTCCTGCGATGGGGCTCTCCTTGCCTGCGCGGTTGTTTGCTTCCGACCTCAGTGCAAGTTTGTGTTCACGGGGCAGTGCGAAGATGCCGGAAGTAAAGCTTTGACTCGGCCTGATGAGGCTAAAGCAAAAGTGGCAGAATAAGTAAACAGACGGAAGCAATTGCATATAACACGCCCACTGAACAAATAAACAAAGCCGTAACGAAGGCTCCAGCAGCGAGTGTTGCGAGCGGTGAAGGTGGCGGAGAGAAGGCTTTCCTCGGATCCCGTAAATCGCTTACAAAGCGCCGGAACGGCCGTCTTGGTGCTGCATGGTGATGATGTAGAGCTATGTTTTTATTTTGTTTTGTGCTTTGGCAATTTTTTGTTGATTTCTCCTCGGCAGAGGAGAAAAAAATGAGAGGGGAGGAAATGTGAAACGTCTGCTCTGAGGTCGACCTAAAGACAACCGCAGATTAAAAACTTGCGACTTGCGAAACTGCTTCTGACATGAACAAAACGAATCTGCTTCAGACAAAAAAAAAAAAATAGAATTTGAAACCCTAGGAAAGCAAAAATACGTAAATAAATAAAAAAAAGACACGAAAAGCAGAACGAGATATTTGTTTAAATATGTATACGGCTTTAGCAACGGCACTTACGGCATAGTAAAGATGTGGCTGTTGTAGGAAAAGCAAGCCATAAGAAATCAATTGCCACTTCTTGCAGAAAAGCATTAAAGCCTTTAGAAAAGGCGCACTGAATAGACAAGATGAATATTGCATAGGCGCGAAAAAGCAAGGGCTGAATATAATGCTATGGCCCCTAAGGCTGTCATTTCGACAACGACTGGTCTGCCTGATGTACGAACTACCACAAGACAGCGGGATTGAATACACATGTTACAAAACAAATACTTGCTCCGATGATTCTTCTTGCAATTCGGAAATTTTTTTTACGCTTTTTCTAGTACCACCACAATCGCGCACAAGGCACTCAGTCTGACAGGCGCTAAAAAAACCACATTTACACCATCTCTTTTTCCTTTTTTTTTTTTAAATTTCTGGGACAGAACATGTATATACGGCATAACTTCCAGATTTTTCCGGTGTTGCTCTGATTCACTCTCTTCCCAACGTTCAGCTTTTTTAAAATTCCTTCTGGCACTGAAGCAAGAATCTCAGGAGTGTACTATGCTTGAATTAGCTTATCGAGACCGGAAAACAGCAGGTAATCCTGTGAGTGCAGGACGTTTTCATGGCGTTGGTAAGCATGACGCTACTATGCCCCGTTTTACAATTTTCGTCTGGGATGAACTGCAAAGAGCCATATATTTTTACTTCTCGACGCAAACCACCAGCAGCAATGGGCAGCAGTAACATAGATAACATAGAGTGTCTTGTCAAGAAACTTAGGTGGCCGTTAACTGGCGCTTTGTGTCTTATACAAGTGACGCTGAAAGGTCAGAAAAAACGCTACAAAGTTCATTCCCATAACTAGCCAAACCTGACTTGTCACAATTCAGTAAAAATAAGGTAATCATCAAGGTACCATAGCACTAGTTTAACATTTGTTTAACTTTGCGAAGAGAGGATAACCGATGGTCGCTGAGGGTAACAAACTGGATTCCAAGGGAAGGAAAGCGTAGCAGGGGGCGGCAGAAAGTTAGGTGGGCGGATGAGATTAAGAAGTTCCCAGGGGTCAAGTGGATGCAGCTAGCACAAAACCGGGTTAAGTGGAGAAATATGGGAGAGGCCTTCGCCCTGCAGTGGGTATAATCAGGCTGATGATGATGATGATGATGATGATGAACATTTGTACCTAAGGGACGTTTATCGAGTACCCTGTCGATCATTGCAAGAAAGAAGTCGCTGAGCAATAGAGTGATGCATGGCTAATGCGTATCCCATTTCTTTTGAATAAAAATATTTCTTTCCAATTCGGCATAGATTGCAGGTAAGTTAGTATCAAGTTTAAAAACTATCCGCCGCATTACCAGAAACAATCTGAAATGCTATCATTCCATATCTGTCAATCTCTTAACTAATGCACGTTAACAGCTTGCCATGAGGGATGGAATAAAATAGGCTTTTAATGTCGATAGAAAACGAGCGCAAGATTTGGCAATTACTTCGTCCTACTTTTGTACCTGGTGAGGATGAAAAATGGTTAGAAGTGCGAGGTTCTTCTGCAAAACCTTCCACAAGCCCGTTTTCCATGTGTCATTTTCTGAAATAATAGAGCGTAAATTCATGTCTGATTCAGGTGTTTTAGCGTTGAAGAACATATTCACCCTGAGGTTTTCACTGCTATCGATTCAGAATTGCAGTGCTTCCAAATTTAGCTGTTTACACAATCGTTCTGTCTCCAATCTGGCTTTTGCGATGCAACACTTTCTATATTCTTTAATAACTGAGCAAACCACTTCACCTCTCTCTGCTTGAAGCCGTTCTTTGAACATACAGCGAAGCCCCTCTTTTTGTCAGTGGTTAGCAGAAGCAGATAAATAACCTGCACGTATCTGAGTGTCTTCTCCAGGTGAGATGGATTATACTCCATTCTATTTACGGCGGCCGCGGCCTTCCCATCTGAACGAGCTGCATTCGCTGTCGCGAAAACCCCGCAAGTTATAGCATAAGAATGATTCGAGACAAAATGACGTCGGGCTATGCTAAAAAATATCATCTATTGAGTGCACGGCTACCCCACGGGCTCCTTATATCTACTGTCACCCACTTATAAAACACAAGCTGAGTATGGAGGGAGTTTTCAAGGCACCCGACTGCATTTTTAATCCCAGCTGCTACTGGAGATTATAGCACAGATTGGATCACTTCTGTGTTGGTCGTATTTCACATCATATGCGAGGAATAAATGACCCCTATTGATATTTACAGCCCTGTGAGACATTAAGGCGGCCAAAACTGATCTGGAGATCCGCAGATCATCGTTACGGTATGTATGATAGCTCGAAACGAAGCGTGCCGATTCACTACAGGTGCTGGTAGTGGGCACCAATAGTGAAGGAGAAACTTTGTGATAATAGGGCTGAAAAATCCTAAGATCTCTTAAGGTGTCACATAGAAATATGTTGTATGCGTTGGCGCTGAAGATGCTGCAAAGCTGCATTTCTATAATATCTATGTGGTGGGGACAATGTTATGCAAACTATGGTAGAACTGACTTGCATGGGCATCGAATTCCAACTATTCAATAAATAATCACAGCAATGTTCTGATATCACATTGTGGAGATTCCCGCCCTCCCTCCCTCTGCCTCATTTCTCTCCTCGTGGGTCACTTGTGCCAAAAGTGCAGCAGCAGAGAGATGATAATGAAGACAAAGCGACGTCAATGTATGTGTACGGACGGATCAAGCTTTAAAGCACAGCTGTCAAGGGGACGTCACTGCATTTGTGCTGCTCGCCAGCCGCGTTCTCGAGAATGCAACCTGTTTATGGAGCTTACAAAAGAGAGCTTTGGCGGGCGACTATTCTTCGATTCCTATTTTTGGTCGCGGTCACACCTATGGTGGAAGCTGTGTCGAATAGAGGCTATCTTGCCACTTACATTGCTAGTATTCTCCTAAATGTGATCGTCGTCTACTTGCTATGTGCCGTAGCATCTAACCACTGCCTGAGGTTCCATCGTTCGGTGGCCAGGATACGTCGTCAGGACATAAAATTCTACTTAGGTACGTTTCTAAGGAAAAAGCGAAGGGCTCGAAAGCCAACGTTAGCATTAAGCGCGTGAAGGGGCCAAGCATCGCCTCGGTAATGCAGCACACAAACAGGAGATTGAACCTGTTTTTAATAAGCTGCTGACTTGAATTCAAAGAGTTGCCTGGTAGCAACTAAGACCGCTCTATATTGTGCGAGTAACCTGTTGCGAAACTCGTCTCCAAGGTAGTGACTCACAGCTATCACAATAGAGGATACTTCTGTTTATTATTCAGAGGGTCATCAAGTTCTCTGCAGGTTTCAACGTGTTCCACATAACTCGGATCATCATACTGAATTTTTCAAAGCGTTTTAAAGACTATCAATATAGTATGGCTTTTTGTCTTTAATTTAGTGTTGGGGAAAACACGCAGCATCGGTTTCAATTCTCAGTCGCCGCCCCCCCCCCCCCCACACACACACAATTTACGCCATGCACTTGAAGCTGGTATGTCCTCGGTTTTAATTCATATTTCAAACTATAGCAGAAACGTCTCACGCCACATTGAGCCCTCCACGAAGAAAGGTTTCGGCACAGTGTTGATTCGCAACCAGATATGTATTTTTGAGATACGTGTTTTTAGACAAACTTTTATCTGTACCATATTTTTCTAGGTACCGCTATGGATGCGTTTTTAAATCCACGTGTACTTCGCTCCAATGTACATTTAAAGATATTAGAAAGATGAATCAGAGAAATAAAAAAGAAACAATTCATCAGTACATGGGAAAGTAAAATTTTATATTTGCACGTCAGTGAACCACACATAACGGGCATACAACGATCACATGTCAACAGCAGATCAAGTCGGTAGGCTGCACACTTGCTGTTTGAAATAAAAAAAACTATGATGACCTAAAACACCTGAGAAGATATAAGCCCATTCGATGCCAGGCCAGGGCGTATAGCTTCAAGAGAGGTTCCGGCTATTGAGGCTCGCATCGGACGGATGCCAGCAGGCGACGACCCTCCCTCGACAGAGAGCAGTGTTTCGATTTTCTGCTCTCCCACGGTGTTCCTGGCGACACACAAGTAGCGGCCTCCATCTTGCACGTTGACGCCGCCAATGCTGAGCATGCGGTTAGAAGACTGCAAGCTGTACGATTCGGACACCGAGAGCCGCCTGCCTTCACAGTCCTCCCGGTAACAGCTGCGTGAAAAAAAAAAAAAGAGTAGGCTCCTAATTTTTCACGCAAACAAGACATGTTTTGACATTTTCAGAAGTCGCCTTAGCCATTTTACACAGAACAGGGCTTCAAATGCATACCTATAGGGTTTTTATTCTTTATGGCTGCCAGCTCATAAACGCAGCCTTGCCAGACTTGATATTTGTCAGAGACAGCCAATTATAATCCTCCTTTCTTACAAGGAGTCAGTACAAAAATAAAGCTGAGGACAGAGCGATAGTCGTAAAAGCAGTAAAGTCAAAAATAAAACGATAGTTTTATTACAAACAATTTAGGCAATCACACGCAAGGCTTTCCCTAATGCCGTCCGAGAGTAGTTGAATTGTATTTCAAGTGTTATGTATTTCTTCAACTCTTATGGGTTAATATAGTTTTTTTTATAACTGAGCCGTAAATAGCTGGCATCATGTAGAGTGGGTCATTGACGCGCTCGAAATCTGTGGGTTTTATATATGCGTTCACTGGCTGGCAGAAATGCCACAAAAGCGTTAGCGGCTCAGCCTAAAGGGGTAACTATAAGTAGATTGTTGTGAGCACCGATCCTCTGTCCAAAAGTATGGTAGGGTCTAAAATGTACATTTTACAAAAGCGCGTTCGTATTCACGCCAATAAGCTATTTTAACGTCCCGATGACAACATGTATTAGATCCTTTACTCTTAGCTTACAGCATCGGCTCCTTAGAGAAGCGCTGTATTTTTATACACGCTCCTTTATTTACACATAGTTTAGCTGTGTTACCACAATATCTCCTCTGAATAAACAAGGTTTCTTACGGAAAATTCCACGGGCGTAATACAGGTTCTATCACGTGTAGTGCGGTGGCGGGTATCCTTGTGCAACGCAGGACAGGTCAACGTGGATTCCTAATTTTGTCCTGACGTGGGGAAAGTTGAGGGTGACCTTCACTTGTGTCATTGCGTGAGCATTTGCACAGAAGGAATCAACTCTGATGCAGCGCCGATAGGAGGCGCTCACCGCACTCATACACCTCTAAAAGTGCCCTCTTAATACAGATTTGCGCTCTGAGAGAAACGACTTCGAAAAGAAAAACAAGACTAAATATTAATGTTGTGAAATTGTCACTTTAATTTATTGTACAGTTAAAAGGCTAAAGGTCTGTTTTGTTCGGGGGATGTGTCTTTTTTGCTAGAAGATTGCAAGGCTGTTTTATTTGCATCAATAATCTAAACATGTGTTACAAAATGACAATGTGATTTGCATTCAACATTCCAGATCCCTTCTTTTGCAAGACTTTGGACACGCACAAAAATTCTCGCGTAAGTAGTTCACCAATCACGTGTATACCAATATGAAAGCCACTTCTGTTCTCTCGCTGGCAAGAAACAGTGCAGCGTTTTTTCAGAAAGGGTGCACCGTGTCAAGAATAAATAGTTCGTCTTGAGCGTCTCTTATAATCCCTGAAAACAAAGTAACCTCTTGACAAACGCACTCGCCGGCGATATTCGCATATTTCCATGCAACAATGTTCTGTAACACAATGGGTGGCGTTTTACATTTCAATCTGTTTCTACTACTGTCGCGCAATAGTCGGCTTGGCGATTTTAGTGAGTTTCTTTTAACCCGTGACAGGGCAGAGAAAGCAGCCCCGACGCTACACAAAGGAAATTTTATCTCTTTATCTTCGACATGCGTCATAGAAATGATGGTAAGGGAGAATAATACGCATACGAATTGGCCTCAGCTCCTGCTCAGCAGAAATAACTTTGCAAGCAGAACACGTGCGGTTGTATATTCCGAAGCGGTGGAAAAACCACCCGAAGGCATGTAGGAACCTAGGCACGCCTTCCTAAACTGTCGTCGGCTCTGCGGGCAACCAGCGCTCACCAAGTCGCCGAATTCGCACTGAAACTCCGCTTCTCTCGGAAAGGCCTTGAAGCACCAACGAATTGAAAAGGCAATCAAAACTTGATTTTGGCGAAGGTAGAGGCACTTCTTTGGGGTGAGAACCTAAACTCTACCTCGTTTTTCACTTTGTTTTTCGAATTTCGCGTCTGCTACTTTTCCCAATATCAAAAACCGCATTTTAATTACCATCTTTCGCGCGACTCTCTTGCGTTGTTTAGGTGGAGTTTGAAGCAAATTTCGATGTAGAATGTTCTTCATATTTTTCTACTCTCTTCACTGAACTCGCGACGTAACGTTTTGAATATTTTGTTCAGAAGCAAAATCGTTTTCGTGTTGTGGGGAAAAAGGCAGATATGTTCTTCCTTACAGGGTCTTTACGCCGCATCTTTGCTCGGATGAGATACAACAGTTAATGTAATGCTAAAATTGTATATGGCAATCACATGAAAATATTTTTAATTTAATCAACCACAGAAACAGCTGCGCTGTTCATTTGAATAGGTGAAAATTTAATGCAGAGAGAGAAATCCGAAGATTTCCACAAAGAAATCTGTGCAAGGGAGAAAATTTAAGTCATGAATTACCAATAGACTATACAAAATGGAAAAAAAGGAAGGAAAAAACGTTGGACAAGATGTACGGGACATGCAGGAGTGCATATTCGGGACAGTTTAAATCTGTTTTTTCACATAGGAACAAAAGCTGGTGCGAGGACTTTGATATTCTAGCATAACAAAATTGCAACAGAAAAAAAATGATAATGACAAGTTATGAAACAAGCGTGCATGAATGCATGGGGCATTGTAATACTATGGATATTTATGAGCAAATAAATATTGAGTCACTCAATGCTTGAAACATAAATCGCTTTTAACATACTTCTTGAAACTATATGGCGTGCAGCGTTCGACTACCTGTATAATGTACCAGTGTTAACTAAAACACTGTTATTAGGTAGGATACCCTTTAAGATAAATTATTTCTAAAAAGTATTTTTCTTAGCAGTAAGCATTTTCACACCTGCAGGACCTTAGCATAGTTAAAAATGACAGACTGAATCAAGGATTTACTACATCGCTCTTAAGTCTGCCTAAGAGCAAAAATGGCGAAATCCACTTTACTGGACAATTATCATTAATCATACCGCCATTATCATCCCTATTAACACCACCACAATGCTTACTATCGTCATTATCAATTAAAGGCTGCTCCATTGTTATCGCTAACATCATCTTCATCATTTTCAGTGATTGCATCAACGTTTTCATCGCTATTATTATTCTTATGGTAGACAACGAGAATTACGACCGGCTTCTGAAGAGTTACTGCGCGCTTTTCTTTAAATTGCCTGTATAGCCTCTTCCTCATACTTTTGTATTGGCAGCCACATCAGCGTTTTGAAGCTTGTTAAGCGCATGTGCATTCAGTCCACTGCAAAGACGTTCCTTTTTAAACTGCACACATGGATTACCTCCAAGCAGATGTTTTTGCCATGGCCGGTGGATTGTCACCTGTGTAACACGACAGTAACCATTGACCACTGTTTATTCAATGTCGTGATGCTCTGTTTTCTGCGACATATTTTAGCATACTCTAAAAAAGGACATCAAAATTATGCTTCATAGTACTTTTTTCCAGTTCGGAAAGAAATATTAGTGCTTCAAAAAAAAAAATAATAAAACTGGCCACAAAATTGGCTTCTACCATGCAATGCGGAATAATGCTTGCTTGTCCGATGGCGGAGCGGAACACTGTTCTATCGGAGCAACTGTTTGGGCCATGACATCATTCTCAACCATTTCACCTCATAAAATTCGAGCATCAGGCAGAGCAGAATCTTGTATCTATTGAAAGCCGCGGGGTGCGCAGTGGCACCAGGCATCGAACCTGGCACCAACCGAATGGGAGACGGATACTCTACCACAATGCCAGCACTTCTTTTTTTTTTCTTTTATGCCTGGCTTTGACACACAAATGTTTCTTGATTCTGTTTTGGTGAAATACAAGGCCACCACTCACTGCGTAAATTGCCGCGTGACAAATATTTTCATGCAATTGATAAGATTTCTCACTTCGGAGCTCTGTCAATACTTGTGATGTGTGGCGCTTGCCATGAACGTGCCCAGCTACAGCTTCTGTGAGGCAACGCTTCCTGTGGGAGGTGGAACGGAAGGTAGGAAGTCGGATATAGCTATCGCGAGGGCCAGTGGATGATCGCTTCATATACAGCTGATGCGAATAATTAAGAAAGGTAAGACTGCATTTCTGTTTCAATACCCCCTCCCCCTCCCACTAGGCCTCATGACGAATCTCATGAAACAAAAAAGCCCTTTTGAAGTTATTATCCGACTGCGAGAAATCTCACTTCGTTTGAGCTCAGAACATTGGAATAAAAATTACCAGATACGATCATCTTACCGGCTACTGAGCTGGCCATCAGATGATCTGTGAGGCGAGGCTGTGTCCTGCAGCGGTAGCTCCGGTCGGCTTCTTCGGGTGGGGCCTTGTGCACCAGAAGTTCTCCGGTTTCGAAGGGAGAGTAGTGGTCTTCTGTAAAAAAAAAAGTATTAAATTTCTCGTCGCATTAAATAAACAATCTGTACAGCATAAAAAGTAAAATGCCATCGCGTGGCACTGTGAGCTGCAGTACAGATAAGTAATGAAAGAACACGCATGTAGTTTCTGTGTGTGTGTGCGTGCGTGCGTGCGTGTGTGTGTATGTGTGTGTGTTGGTGTGCGCGTGCGTGAGCGCGTGTTCTCCTTTATGGCGAGAAATTGGCGTGGTGAATATTCTTAGAATATTTCTCTTCTCTTCAGATTATTAGATCGTGGTATATTACCTATTTCGAGCAGAAAAACCAGTATGAGGTATGTTAACTGAAATAATAAAGAAAATTTGAGCTCTTTTGTTCTACACAATCTTGCCGTCTTGTTTGAATTGTGTGTTCAAGGAACAGCTATTTCTATCATATCTATACTGTCGAATGTGTAATTTCATTGACGTCCCGACATATTCGAGCTAACGGCTAAAACTTTCGTAATCTGGACAAGATAAATAATCGCATGTTTGTCTATAACTAGGCGCTGCATGCCGCATTTATAAAACAAATATGCATTAAAATACGGTAATGCGTGTGAAAATACGCCAAAGCATGTGTAGACGGTGCACAAAATCGCCACACCGAGCTTAAAATCTATAAAGTAAAATTTATCCGATGAAATTATTACATTTGTATTTTTGGGAAAAATTAGTTTTTAGGAAACAAGCAAAATGAAGATAACGTTGAGCCCTCCGTTAATTAGCTCTATATTTCGATGACTGGTTTTTTGCTGAAAGCTCACTTGCACGTTACCGCAGGTGCAAACAATGGTTAGTAGCATTACTATTCTTCTCATCTGAGAAATTCGGAATTACGCCTGGTCAAAATCGCTGCTTGCTTTTCTAGAAGAGGTAGAAAACATACAAGTGCTCTTAATACCCTTTAAGGGATTTGGAGAAAACGCGTTCCTGTAATTTCCTTCTGATCATAAAACTTTTTTAATTAAGGATTCTGCTCAACCTGTATAGTAATGTACTTGGCAGAGCTGGGCCGCTTATAAAGCTGCAGCGCATCCAATACTGTGACCACTTTGCACATATAAGTCACCCTCAAAACTGAGATGACGACCGGTAACAAAGTAAAGAACTTTGTCTTCCTTTCAGTGGCAGTGAAGTTGCAAGCTGCCATGAACCTGGGGCATCTAAAGGGTTTTCTTTTCGTATTTTATCTTTATGAGCGTCCAACCAGGAAATGAAATACGTAGAAACTTCTTTCAGTGGTCATTGTGAAACATTGTCCCGATTATAAACGCGTAGACTACACTGGTGTACAAAACTTAACTGCTCATATTGCAGATTCATCAGATGCAGGCACAAAGCTCGTTGTCCGCTACTGCTTCGTCCCTCCGGAGGTTTTTCTTTTGCACGATATTTTTCATTCTTAAGCGGAACCTTGCGCTGCCGCTGGAACATATTGCAAGTAATTTATTCCGTGTGCATAATAGGTTAGGGGCGCAGGATGAAATAAAAACAATATTCATGATGCTTCACTATGGCACAACTACGGGACTACTGAAAATTTAAGGGATGGCAGTAACTACAGACGACGGTGGATTCACTCACGTGTAGAGATATCGCGCTGGTGTGAGGCCAAAAGATGCGGCCAGCGAAGACAAGTGAGAATTGAATACTGCTCGAAATTTGAGACATGTAAAAAGTGGTACGTTTATATTCCAGCGTACGTCGCAGTTTTGCAAATGTCTTCAATGCTCGAAAAGCCGCGGAAGTCGTCGCGTATGTAACACATTGAACAGGAGACTTTTTAAAGGCTGAACATTAAGCGAGGAATCCTGAAGCAGCGTTGTTTACGCACAATACTGTTCATAAGGTTACAGCCAGTATGTATTTCATTCTTGTCAAGTTAAGGCAACTATATTATGCGTTTTCCTCAGGCAAGGCAGCTACGACCATAACAGATCCGCCTGGTCCTTCCAACGCCTCGCTGAACTGAAGTTTGGAGCCAAATGCGACGATCTCACCAAAACTACTGACGCCAGCGTAGAGACAGAAACGCGGCCTGCTGCGATTTCAGGAACGTGCGCCACACGCACGAACGCGTCTCGCTCGCCTGAAGGACGTAATTGAGCGGTAGTCGATAACGGCTGCACTGGCTGAAAGCGCAGTTAAATGCAACGGCAGAGGCTCTATTGCATCAATCCTATTGTTTCCCTCCGTGCACCGTGACCCCGCTACCCTACTGGTATTTCAGGCGGAACCGCTTAGCGATACTTTTTCACAGGTACACAGGGTGCACGAAAGAAGTCGCTTTTACCACTAATGAAGTCGCTCTGTTTATACATCTATTACATATAGAAGTCAAAACATGTGAAATGCTTCAGGGTTTATTTAAGCTGATCAGCGCGCCTTAGGTGACGAACAATAAAGACAAGTGCAGACCTTGTGCTCATTTTTTTTTTGGCTTCAAGTCGCGCTCTTAATTGCAAATATTGGCCCACCATCTTACTCAAGCATCTCTTTCAATATTATAGCGCCTGTACGTGTGCTTTGTTAGCGCATTTTATGCTTATTGTATAGTTGAAGTATGGTAGGTTGAGTATTTATAGTATTTTTTGGTATGGTATAGTGTTTAGGCGTAGTGTGGTACACATCGTTTACTATGGTAGCTTATGATAATAGACTGTATGTAAAGTCACGACGTTTTAACACAGGTTTTCGTCGTCTTAATAATATGCTGTGATTGAATGATACAAAGCAATGGGCCGTAGCGCACGAAGGGCATCGGATTTGTTCCCTCTGTCTGCTGTTTTAATTGTGCGGGAATACACGCAGTGAAAGAAGGCTTTTCAGCTACCTCAGTGGACAGGATCTTATCCTGAAACCTTTATCGTGCACTGCGGCTAGGCTTCGTAATGTCTAAATGATCACTAGCAAGAAAATATTTAGAAGGGGAGCAGACCAAAGGGACAACGATGGGGTGAGAGGAGTGAGGGGGGGGGGGGGGGGTGCAGGTCAGTCATGTTTTCATGACGGGTTAACCATTCCGAAGAGGAGTTAGTAGGTAGGTTTATAATAGCGGAACCCAAAGCTTGGGGCCCCCAAGAAAATGGCGTGCCGGGGCGGAACTTTCGAGCCGACCGGCGAGCTTTAGAATGTTGGTTTTCCCGACGCAGCGGAGCGGGGCTTGCGTTCGTCGATTGCAGCGCCCTGACGATAAACCGTGAAAGCATTTAAATATATAAAAGCCAAAACAACGCTATTTTATTAACAGTAACTGCTGTCATTGTACAAATCTATCCTTAAAATACCGGTTATATAATCTGTTTTCTTCAGACAAGACGAAATCGACCAATCTTAACCAATCCAGGCTGAGCCGGGAAACCTCATTTGAACCTTCCGCGCTTTCCGACGCCTGGTCGCCATGACAACCAAACGATGCAAACTCGCTAAGCCTAGCAGTTTGGTAAATCCGGAAGCAATCAGACAATATGGGGCGTTTTATCGCTTAAATTTGGTGGTGCGGGCATCATGAGACGTAGCACATGTTCCCCGAGGGTCCACGCTTTTTCGCCGAGATAGGGTGACCGTCGTCCGCTGATCCAAAAACTCAAGCCCCGCTTGGCTTCTGCGCATGCGCACTCACGTCCCGCTATTACCCTATCCCCCTAACCGATAGGGTCCCCCTATTCTAAAACTCCCTAGTATCTGTTGTCTTTTTCCCAATGTTTTCCAATAGGCTGAAAAGTTACCTTCTCCACGCTATATGTGCTTTTTCCTGCTGTCGCAGTGTGAGATTGTTTTATTGCTTTTGGTTTCGAGCCTTGAGCGTAGCGCGGGAGGTAGCCACGTTTTATCCACGTGACGCTGTGGCGTCACGCCCTACGTGGGCTGGCAGGAGCTGCTAACTTTGGTCGCTCGTTTCACATGGGACCGTTATGTCAGAATTAGCCTGCTAGGACCCTGGCATTCACGTTACCCCTATAGGCCACTAAGGCACGTTCATACGGCTTGGTTAAAGCGGGGCTTTATATGTAGGCTGAAGAAGAAGAAAAGAGAAGAAGAAGAACGCTCGGTCACCTGCCGCTTATGCTTTTCCTCAAAATTTGGTTCAGCAGCATTGAATCCTTATAATTTTTATAAAGCACAAAGTGCCGCTTTAATTCACTGGAGTGAAGTGAACAGAGGTACTTCAATACCGCTATAAAGACTCGTTCCATGAATGAACTAGGTAGCTCTGAAAAGAACATAGCTTAGTAAGCCCGTACTAGGAGGTGGAAAACGATCAATGCCTCTTTCTAGTTTCGGGGAGTCAGCTAAAGTAGGCAACCAGTAACCTCTTTGGATGCAATACTCTGAAGCACTTTGAAGACGGTGGCTTGCGGTGGCCTTGCAAGTTTTAGCAATAGTGGCGACGTCTATTGCCCTTAACGTTAACTGTGTCCATGGAAAGATATAAAGATTCTTGAGATACGCACAACCGCCTAGCAATAAACCAATGAAATAGACGCGCAATCAAAATCTTAACCACACTTGTCCAAACGATAAGTGCCACAATCAATGAGATCTATAAGCATTTCATGCTCTGTAGCACCGCTGCATGCAATTCCTACATAAAGTACTCATGAGAAAAAATTAAAGATAGCTTAGCTCTGCTATGCCTGGATATATGTAGTGAAAATCAGTGACTGCCTCTGAAACAGAAGTTAATTTCTCCAGTCTTCTGCGCCATTCTCCAGCAGCTAAACTCTCCTTGGCTTCCATGTCGACCGCGTCCAAGTTCACCGGCGTTCTATAATTAGTTTACAGGAAATGATAGGCGCTGCATCTGTCACTCGCGGAGGGAAAGAAGCGCAGCCCGGTGGCGTTGGAGCGCACTCGTTCCTGCTTGGTCCTCATAGCTGACGGCAGATGGGTGACGTCACAACCTTGACGTAACACTAATTGAGTGATTCAAGTATTTTAGTCTTTGGTACTTTCAAATTGCGCGCAAATTGCAGTATCTGTCACTCGCGGAATCCCGTTATCATCCTCATGGTAGACAAGCGGAATTATAAAGAGCATTTCACGACCCGGAGCATGTAACCATCGAACACTGTTTTATTGACTGCAAAGGTGCAATATTATTTTGGGACGTTCTAGTAAGAGCATTGAAGAAATACTTTATTTTGAATTCCCATAGTGTGCGTTATTTGATGGCCACCGAACATGACCACGGACCCTTTGACATGATTTTCCTCGTTTGAGTGCACAGCCTGTGGAAAACGCCTATGTTGGATCGGAATCATGGTGGACCAGCTTAGAGACACGAAGATAGTGACTATCTACCGGATTGGCTGCGATTGTTGATTTGTTGTCTTTCGTTGTCACCGTTTTAGTGAAGTTGTGCTAAGTCGTATTCTAGTTGTGTGGTGTTGTGTTGCATGTTTCAATTGGACTTTTCACCTACAGACTGATTGCTTTGTAAATAATATATATATAGCTTTTTGCTGAATTTTAAGGCATGTAATAAATACCACGCTGAAAAAAAAAACCGGGGCGTGGTACAGCGGTAAAGCGCTCGGCTGTGGATTCAAGGAATGGAGGTTCGATTCCCGGATGGAGACAATTTTTTTTTTAATGAAGAGGAGTCGCACACCTCTTAAGCGTTGCTAGGCAACGCCGACAGAGCTTGGCGAAGGAGCTACGCAGCTAGCTTTGGCTGTGCGGCACTCGGTTGTGGCATTCGGCATACGCGAAGCTTGGCTCCGACCCTCCTAGTGAAGATTTTCGATTAATAATAATAAAAAAAAACCTCACGTTAAATTTTCGAACCCGGTTTCACGGAAACGTTATGCTAACTATTGCTTTTCTTCACTAATGCACTATCGCAGACAAGATTAGGTGGTCTGTGTACCACAAAAATCATTTATTGAAACGTTGCCTCGTACTCAATTCGCCCGCATAGGACACTAGCTTATGGTAGATGTATTTTCTTCAGACATCGATACACTTCAGACAGTTGCGTTAGCGGCTATGTCGAAATTGAATATTTCCTGCATACTAAACTTCAGCGGTGGTTTGGTCAGAAGAAAATATCTACGTGCTTCTTCTTCCACCTGATACATTTAACTCCTCCAGATGTTGTTATTCAGAGAAGAGATAAAACGTGCGCGCTTAAGAAGACATCAGAAAAAGAAAAACCGGAGTGCCGCCGTATATGCGCACCCCCACCGTATCTTGAACTACGCGTGGTTATGCGAAACGTTGTGAGTTGATCGTCAGGAGTTAATAAAACCAGAGCCATCGATCGCTAGATAGAACATGCGATCAAGCGAACGGCAGCAGTCGCGCCGCTTCCATCGATCGTGCCCGCTCAAGAATCCGAGAAATTACGAGCGTTGTCGACATCAGTGCCTACGGGCCACACACCACAACTGAAGTGTCGGAAACACGCCATAGGCTCATGTCACTGATCTCTGCGCAGTGAGGTGTTCACTGCTTGAGACTGGAGAACTTAAGTGTGCTCAGCGAGATTGCTATGTGGAACTTTGAGTGACAATTGCGCATTCCTGCTTTATCACCACAGAATGAAAATAAAGCGGTTGTTGTTTTTCCCTTAAGGGTAGGTTGTATGTATAACTATTTTGGTAGCCTGTTTCGAAAGTTTACAGGTTTACACAGTTCTTGAATCAGTAAATAGAAAAGAAGTTAAACGCGGTATTGCCCTTTGCGACTTGAAAGCGGAGGCAATCTTTTGCTATGTGGTCGTGCCCATCAGATTTAGAAGCTGAGTGAAGTTGGTTATACTGTTCTCCTGCATTGGCGTAGGAGATTAAGAAAGGTTTTCATTCCTTTATTTTTCCAATAAACATGATAGATGAACGCAGGGTGGAAACGGCAATGTTTTGCTTCAAGGAAACTTGTAAAACGTCACAGAACATCCCACAATGGCACTCGTATACACAAAACAAACCTTGCAAAAAACCTGAACGAAACCTAGGAAGCCGGAATATTGATTTTAAGCTCTCTCACTAATTATTCTACTTAAAGACCATTTTTTAAGAAAAAGCATTCAGGATAGCAAAAAGAACGCATTACGGATTTCGGAATAACGGAATTGATGTTCTTCTCTTCGGTTAAGGGCCTACACGTGAACAAGATATTGAAAACCCCTCCACCATACAATAAACATGCCATATATTCAACCACAGTAGCACCTTAAGTTCTCTGGATTGCCTGAACCGATACGCCGATGTGAGTGCACGCGAGGACATCGCCTCGAAAAAAAAGAAAAAATTGTAAACATGTAGAAATAGCTTTTCTTCTTTTCGACGCTTTGAATAGTACAGCATAACATCCACGATTCGTGAACAGAATATATTGTCAAGGAGGATCACATGCACGATTGTCTTCCCATAACAGTACCTGCGAACGTGCGCAACGATTCTCGCACTGTATT
>JAJIZL010026005.1:191624-205854 GCA_023969395.1 Amblyomma maculatum
ACACACACACACACACACGAGCGAGCGAGCGCGCCCACGCACGCACACATGTGTGTGTGTGTTTGTGTGTGCGTGTGTGTGTACAGGCTAAGAACAAGGATTGATATCTAAAAAATTGTGATATAGACTTCATAGAAGCAAAGGTATTCACTCGGATCTTAAGGCGCTGTAATCAGACATGCAGCTATAACGCTTAAACAGTGGAACGAAGCATGAACAAAAGAATAAAGACCACCCGGCTCTGCGCTTTGATAATACCTGACTTTTTGTATCGTAGGGCTGTTCTACATTTGCATCAGACAATCTCGACCAACAGTTCGTTAGAGTTTGCTTAGTTTCTTCCACGAGCTTTGAAGGCACTGGCACTCTTTCAGCCAAGCTTAAAACAACGAAGCACTGCAATCACCTCTGAAAACTATATATGTAGCATAGATAAAGGAGGACTAATTGACCTAGGCCAATTACCGAAGGCCGTCTGGACGCCCAAACAGACTGCACTGGACCTATTCAAGCAGACGAAAGCGCCCCTACTCTGCTTTGAAGCTATGTCTAGTGCTAGACGTTCATCAAAATCGCCGAGAAGCATCTACCCGCGTTGTGAGGCTCTATGTGCGTGCCGCATAGGCCTAAACGTCTTCGAATTTTCCCCCCTGCCAGACTTCCATTCAATGCTCCTTTGCCGCACTGATTTTGGTGAGAGCACAGAATTGCAACCACCCTTTCCCTCATGTCGAGTCCCAAAAGTACAGAGTCGCACATTATTGTGTTTCGTAGTCCCTCTCCGGGCAGACTTACGGCACCACCTAAAACAGTGCAACGTGAAAGGAAGGTGCAGAACATCCAAATGTAGTTCTTACGTGATTGGCAAGCGAGGCCGCCACTCACGTTTAGCACTTTTCGTCGCGTTTATTCTTGCATCGCTTTCTGTGCAATGCTCTCGAGAGTGTTTTTTCGCAACGTTCAGGGCGCATGGTGTCGTTGGTGCGGTCACAGAAGTCAGTAGGATAGCGCCTCCGGCTCTGGCTTTCTGCATTTCTCATAATAAACCCTCACAGCTGCTATTTTGTGATATCGCAATTTCTGTTCCAAACTGTCCATCATCTTCTTCACAGAGACGCCACTGGCGACACTGAAGCGACGCTTTGTGCGAGAAATTTTTGTTCGCGAACGTGCCCCATTCCTCGAGGAAATTGAATTGTGCGCAACATCCTCCTACGTGGAAATGCAAGAAACCGCTGTGAACTTTTGTACAGCAGTGAAAACTTCTGAGCTCCTATAGGATTTGTTTATATTATACCATTCAGATTTAGAGTGGCCTTCGTACTGCGTTTAAAAGCAGAGAGATCGCCACTAGTGGAAGCTGTTTCTTGAGGCTATACACTTAGTAAGCTTAGACGCGTGCGAAATTACGCCATGACATATTTTGTGCACCACTTTTACTAATATTATAACATTAATATATCTCCTTTCGACTACCTAGATTCATATGTCTTTAACCGATGTGTATTATTATCGTAATGAGAAGAGGGGCCTACCGTCGTAGTAATTTCCCCTTCTAATATTTCACCGGAAAATGAGATAATCATCAAGCCTCAGCTCAAGTACAGTGGAAGCGTAAAAAATAAAAGCAGGCATTAATATCCTGTTCGAGATTTATTTTAGAAATTCCAGAACTGTGTATAGCAATCCTGCTCACCATTCAATCTAATACAATTTCCGCATCAAGAAATTATCGAACTTGGTAATTACTCCTCGAATAATATTATGCTTGAAAAAAATTCCCAAAAAACAACAGAAACAACAACCAATCAAGTGCTGGAACGTATGTTTATCGCGTAATCGAAACTGAAACGGCAGACAGCATTTAAATGTTGTTGTGGCTGTAGGAAGAAGGAAAAGAAAATGCACGGGCCTGCTACAGGTTTTGTAGCTGAGTCACCTCCGCTGCCTCGTGCGGACAGAAGAGAGAAAGTAGAAAAGAAAGAAAAAGAAGAAGGAGAGAAAGACGAGCGCCGCAACAGCCGTCGTCCACCACCTAGCGGTGGCGGGTGCAATGAAGGCCTACACAACATAGAAATTCGGTGTCAGGCTAGCACCCGCCAAGAGCGGCGTTAACCTACCAGTTCCAGCCTCGTAGGCTTAGAAACAGCCACCCTTCATCACCTGCCTGCCTCTAATTAGGAGCAGAAATCGACACTATCTAGCGTAACACAGATGCACGGACGAATAAAATCTATCATTTTCAGAGAGTAAGAAGCTAATTAATATTTTGCGGCGACTTTCGAGCACTCTGGCGGCTAATGACCATGTTTCAGGGCATGACGCGTCCATAAAGCATGATAGTAAAGCGACTAACTAGGCTTTGCATACGAAGGTTGTTCTATAACGATGCTTCGCACATAGGGTTCGACGCACATACGTAAGGCCGGAAGGCTTTTATAGTTGTATTTTTATTGAGACAGTGGTAAAGAAAATACCAATTGGAGCACTTGGGCACAAATTTCTGTCACCTGCAGAAACAAACGGGGACGCCATTTTATATTTTCTTTCGTGATGGGAAATGAATTGAAGGAAACCCGTATTTTAGTGTGTCACTATGGTCTGTAAAATAAGTGGACTGTATTCATGTGGAGTTTCACGCTCAGCACCGACTAAGTTCTTTGTATGTCTGTTTAGCCCAATTAATGCTTACGCATCTTTTAGCAAAGCACATGGCATTCAGGGACACGAGGCGGAAGACAACTTATTGCGCGGCTTTTATTAGGGCAGATTTTTGTCAGCTTTCATCACCCTTCTTGGTAATTACAAGTGTAGGATGTTGTTGAATGAGAATTCGAGGAAACAATTATGTTTAAAATCGCTATAAACTCCTCTCAAAACAGACAATTCAGCCCCACTCAAGAATTCATCTTGCCAAAAATTAAATGATGCCATAGTTGTTTTGCGTTAAGTAAAAAAAAGCAGTTACATTATTTAAGCCGCTCCATTTTGAAAGCAGCGGATTCAGGAACTCATTTTGCAACGAACCATCTTGATGGGCGGCAATGGATAGTATTAATTCTTTTCACCCCGGTGATCCTTTCGTTTGTGGCTGTGTCAAGAATTACACTAAAAGGATGAAGTGTATTAGCCTCTTCCGGTGGCATTCTATAAAATAGACAAAGCGCTGTATTTAAGAATCAAAATGCTGTCAATATCAATATCAAAGGCTGTCAATATCAGTTACACAACTTACCAAAATATTTCATTCAACTCAGTCGCGTACGCCCTCAAAGCACCAAGAGAAGAAATACATCGTGGACATGCAAATATCAACATTCCTCTTTACTGGAACATACGGAAGTCCTATCATTCATTCCAAAGCATTATAGTCCCATTACATTAAATAACTTTTGTGTTGTTGTTACCAACAATCAACGTAGGTACAAATATCACGCTGAATAGGACGACGACATGTACAGTATGGTCCACCGTTGAAGGGACCATGAGACCGCGTGGTCACCATGCTTTGCAAAACTCCCCTGTGATAGCCGGTGACAAACAATGGAACAAGGTACATGCGTAGTAACCTTCTTTGGCTGCTCATCTGCAGCATGCACGTGGTGCTGTCCATCCTCGCCAGTTTTCGTTGGCACCGCTTAGCAAATAGAATTGACTAGATTATCTGCAACCTCAGCGCAGCTAAGATTTTTTGTATACTTGACGCAAGCAAGGGGTGCCTGCAGGTCGAAATGCGACCAGGCGATGAGTACAAAACGCGTTCTCTTGTCACAGAGGACTTGTCTACTTCAATACTTCAAAAAAATGCCCTTTGGTTTCTCCAAAGTTCCGAGCACACTCCTGAGGCTGATGGAACGTGTACTCTGCGGCGCCCAATAGTATCACGCCTTACCCTACCTGGAAGATGTGATCGTCTATTCCCACATATTCTATGAGCACTTCGATACATTAGAGACGCTCTGGGAAAGGTCAGGTCCGCTGGCCTCATGCTCAATCTCGCAAAAGCGCATATATGCCAGGCCCTGGTAAGCTTACTTGGATATAGAGTTGAAGCGAGGCAGGTGACCTCTGATCCAGAAAAACTTCAGGTGATCCTTTAGTTTCCTACGCCTAGAGATGTTAGCGCTGTTCGTCGATATCTTGATATTGTGCTATGCTACCGCCAGTTCATTCCTAACTGTGTGCGACTGCAAGAGCCCTTGGCATGATTGCTAAGGAAGAATTCCCATTGGGAATGGGGAGATTAACAGGAAAGGAGCTTTCGCCAGCTCTCGCTGAGACAGCAGCTCTATAGCTGCCTGACCTAAACAAGCCATTCCTTTATCCAGACCGAAGCCTGTCATATCGGAGTGAGCGCTGTACTCCTCCATATGAACGGGGATCGAGTGCGACCAGTGTCGTTTGCGAGCAGTGCGCTCTTGCCGACAGAACGCAATTACCCAACGAAGGAAAAGAACGCTTGGCCATTATTTACGCCATGCGACGATTCGAAATGTACATAGCGGCCACAACGTTCACGGTCGAGACCGACCACATAGCATTAACCTGGGTGAAACACTTGCGCTAGTCAAGCGGTCGGCTTGCGCGGTGAGCCCTGACACTGCAATGATTCGTGTTTGATGTGAACTTTCGCATTGGGACTGCCAATGCAGTCGCGGACGCGCTGTCACGGGCGCCGGTCACCGACACCCAACCTGCAGGAGAACACGAAGAGGAGATGTAAGCGCAGTTGTCGCTCCCTCTGCGGAAAGAGCGCACAGCGTGGAGTGCCCCGTCTGCGAAACCCCAAGAGCACGTTCGTTTTGTGGGCGCAGTCGTCCCCATCAAACGTGCGTTCAGCAGGCAAGAGCAGCTCAGGGCTCAGACAAAAGACTCGTACTGTCAGGAGTTCTTCAGTTAGCCAACAGACGAACGCTCCGACAACTAGGGCCAATTGCACTGTGAAGCCATTGGTAATGTGGTTGGAGCTAACTCTATTTTGACTGTAGTATTGCAACGAGCGAGTTGGAGCGTACTGCTGGGCCATGAAAAAGCTTTGCTAAAATGCGTGGCACACAAAGAAGCCTCCAGTGAATGCTTCAAAGTCGTGATTCCGTGCAAATTGCGCTGCACTGCTTTGCGGCACCAACACGGCGCCGACGGTCACGGGAGCAACCAGAAGACATGGCGGAAGCTTTATCGGTTCGCTACCTGGCTCGGATTGAAGGCTAATGTATGTCGATACCCTAGTGAAACAATCTATGTGAGTATCAATAACCTCATACAAATTTACATACTAAACTCATACTAAGCTCGTAAAAATCTCATATATCATACAAATCACATTCAACGTATGACAAATATGTGAGATTGTATGACATTTGTATGAGTTTAGTATTAGAACTTTGTATGAGGTTATTGTGACTCGTATGGCTTTTTTCACTAGGGGTATACGTGGAAACATGTCACGTGTTTTTCAATGTATATTGAAAGCAAGCTCACTAGATCTCTTGGTTTCCTCTCGATACGGCGCAACGAAGTTTCCCCGAAGCATAAGCTCCTTATTTATCACGCTATAATTCAATCACACATAAACTACTGTCACCTAGTTTCGGGTACAACATCCAAAACAAATCTAAACATCATACTCAGTCTCCAAAAGAAGGCAATCAGACTGATCGCTGGTGCATGCTACACTGTCCACACAGAAACATTATTTCCGAAATATAGGATTCATCGTGTGCATACCATGTTTGAGTATCTTCTACTTCACTGCCTTAATTTGTCACCTCAATGCTTAACTGACTTCTTGAAGAATATATCTGGACTTAAGCCTTACAAAAACCCCTTTCACACCAGAAGAAAACAAATATGGGACGTTCCTCGAAATAGGACATTATACGGTAACCAGAGTCTTCGTTTTACTTTACCATGCATATTAAATCATTATAGCATACACAACCCAAACATCTTTACCGCGTCAATTAAGGACTTTAAGCTATATTTTATCAATTCCGCACTGTCTCTCTGTACTTGCCGTTCCTTGCCTTAAACATTATTACAAGAATAGTCACTTCATTTTCATTACGTTTTGCCATATTTCTTGCATACTGTTACAATATTGTGGGCCGTGAATTTACTGTGTTGGTTTTTAACTTGCTGTTTCATTTGTATATATGTGCTCTTTCTGTGCATCATAATTTTCATGTTATATATGTATATCTCCGTTTTATTGTCACACGTCCTGTTGCTCTGCCATTACTGAGCCTCGGGCATCTCAAGCTATCGTTGTAGCTTTTTGCCCCGGGCCCATTTCCTGTATATTACTGGAAATAATATTTTTTTCAATTTTTTTTTTCAATGTGCCAGGAGACAAAGCCTCGAGGTGGAAAGTCACCTGGTTTACTTCTGACCATTATAAGCACGAAGCCCTGGGAGATCCTGGCTTGCACTTTGATGGGGCCGCTGCTATGCAGGAGAAAGGGTACAAATACGTGTTCGTCGTTACATGTCATTTCAGTGCTTTTGCTGAACTGTAACCGCTGCAGAAAGCTACTGCCCCGGAGCTCCAGTGAAAGAAACCCACGTACTACTATCCCCAGCGCCATGTGAGTGAGCGCCGAAGTCGGGACATCAAGCCTCTCCTAGGCGCATTTGCGCGGTCGCATAATGATTGTGATGAATACTTAGAAGCCATATCCTTCGCTCTGCGCACGAGCGTAAATCACTCGACGGGCTTCACACCGGCTTTTTTCGTGTTTGGCAGCTAGCTGAACACGCCAACGGACACGATTCTGGCCCAGAGGTCGGACGTTGTCCGAAAGGTCGATATTAATGTCGAAGACTACGCCCGACGATTGCGAGAGCGTTTGGCCAGTGCCATTAAGGAGGCGAGGCGCAGCTGTGAGAAGGCTAGGGCAAGCTACAACCAAGCCCACAGGGACCTTGAGTTCCAGTTGGGAGATATGGTTATGAGGCGAAATCATGTTCTCAGTGATGCATCTGCGGAGTTCGCAGCCGGCCTCGCGCCAGATGGGTCGGGCCGTTTATTATTCCAGATAAACATTCGCTGCTGATTTGCGACTGAAAGACCCGATGCCAGGCCTAATAAGCGGACCAATTCATTTTGGAAGACCTGAAGCAGTATTTCCAGAGGGAAGATGCTGTGGAAGCCCAACCGCCACTCGTTCAGGAGAGCGCAGATCGCGTGAAATGCGGAGAGCAGTCTTTACCGGAATAGTTATAAGACCCGCAGCCAGCGAAATCATTGCGGCCACACACGTGAGAGCTCACATGAAGGCACCAAAAGCGGTTGTTGCCTCCACGTCTTGAATACGAGCTGTTGATGTTGGAACGCCAGACACGCATGTTTGTGCTCGAGCGGATATAAGGGAAGGCAGGCCTTCTTTTGATTTTACAGTGCGCAAGGTAGGCGAAGCAGCCGGATGTCACCGGCAAAGACAGAAGAGGTCTCGTGCGAAGTTATCCGGCGCGTGTCAATGCACAACTCAGCGACGTTCCTGTACGCGAATCTTGTGCTTAGAACGTTCAGACGGACCAAGCCCTCCAACTGGCATTATTTACGACACTGGCACTCCGGGCGCACGAGTCACATTGTCTCCGTTCAGGCGGCGGAGAGCCGCGAAGGTGACGTTTAGTCTACTAGCCCTGTGGCTGTGCAGGCATACAGTGGTTCCCGGAACAGCTAGAATTCGAGCTCGTTCTTGGAGCAGCTTGCATTCGAGCTCGAACGAATAACTCACGAACGGGACGACGAGGAGATACCAGCGCACTCTGACCTCTCTGGCCGCCGTCTGTGATGTTCCGAACTCGAGCACGCCGGTTTAACTCTGGCTGGCGAAGATGAGCGAAGATGAACGAGCCCTGCCTGCTGCCCTGATCGACAATCCCCGGAGAGTCGACGCTGCCTGAAGTGAGCGGCGCACCACGATTCCAACCTTCTAACTTAGCGCCTTCGCCCCGGCAGCAGCGACAGCGATTCCAGATCGCTGACCCGAACACGGTGGTGGACGGCCAACGGACACGGTCAGCCTCGTCCTGATAGCGGCCCCAGATACCAAGCCTGTCTTTGCGGGGCACAGCCTAGTGTCCAGCGGCAGCGAATTGCTGAAGCGCCAGACCAACGGCGTCAAATGATTGAAACGACACACACTTCCACCCTGGCGGACGCCTTGATTGAGGAAAGGAGCATGTGGGAAGGAATTCATCACCACCTCTCCGGCACTTCCCCTCCTTGCTACGCCGCAGCAGCGTGAGAGAAGCGCGGCCTTCTCTAATGATCACAAGCCGTCCTCCTTCCTCCCCTTTCTTGTCGACTCCGGCGGCGGCGAGCGCTATGTGTGGCGGTGGCAGACGGCAGTGAGTGAGTGAGTGGGTGAGTGAATGAGTGAGTGAATGAGTGAGTGCGCTTGTGTTTGCCCCAAGGAGTGAGCGCGAACCGGACAAGCGAAGGGGGCGGACGCGTCCACGGCGCCAACGGACGGATGTGAACTCTGCTCTTGCATGATCGCAAGTAGGGCTGAGGAAGGCCAGAATGAGAACCCTTCGAATAAACGCTTAACCCTTTGGTCCTCGGTGTTCTTTTTCAGTGAAGCCACTAGTGTGGTCTGATCTAGTCGAGTGGTGTTTGACTCTGGGAGCGTAGCCGAAGCCCCGTAAAGAATACCACAGTGTGTAGGCCATGCGATTGCACGTTCCCTTTTTCAGTAGACCGTAGTGTACCATCCTTAACGAACGTGTATATGGTGCAAGATGTTTCCTCGTTCGCGTTAAAGTTGAGGCGCGACCATTCTTTCAGCCACTTTCTCTCACGTCTTACCATTTCGCTTTTAATGTGCATCAGGTAATCAAGTTGGAGGCTAGCTCACGTAAACATTCGAAGTGACGACGTATCTTGCTGCGCAAGCCTGCCTTAACCATTTCACTACACGATGCGATCTAGTGCAGCTCAAGTGAAAACATGGTTAGCACACCTAAATCTTGGTTCCGGGAAATCGGGAAATAAAGGGCTCTGCCTCGGAGCTAGAAACTTGCAGAACTACTCGACAACAAATACAATACTGTCTATGTAACAAGTAGTCTACACCTCGCGAACCTTGAGAAAGAATATTATGGGACTCCAGTATTGTTACGAATGACAGTGTATTGTCTATACGAGAAAGTGCGCTCGCAAAACTTCAGCGTGGATCTTAACAGTTTCTAAAGACGTTGTTAGCGCAAATGTTTATGGAGGCAGTGCACGTAGATGTTGGCCGATTCTAATATGTAGATTGGTTCGGGGGCGGGGGGTTACTGCAGTGACTCTTCGAAGTGCATTTTTAGCAGGGTGTGCGAAGTGGTGTTTAAAATTTCCTGGACAAACCTTTCAAAGGAAAATTTCATGCTAACTTTAAGCTAAACATCTAGCTGGCATCTTCACTTCTGATAAATAAACGAGACCAGTGATTTCGTATCAGATGCCACGAAATCAATCACAGATTTTCTCTATTTTATTAAGCATAAAGCATTGCTCACTTCCTTGCCCCACCAGAGTGGTGCAGTGGTTAGGCCGCTCCACCACTGTACCCTGTGATGCGGGATTAAGTCACGGCCCTGGCGGCCGCTTTCATGTAGAGGAGGAAAGAAAGCAAAGCTATCGTGTGCTGTGCGGTGTAAATGCTAGTTTTAAGAATTCCAGGTGGTCAGTATTTCCCAAGTCCTCCATTATCAGGGCATTCTCTCATAGCAGGAGTGGCTTTGGGATGTTAAACACGCGAAAGCAAACTAAACCATTGCTCCTTTCTTAACGCATGCACAGATACAGAGCGTAAAGTGCTGCCGAAAAGTAAAAAAAAAAATGCAATTTTTTTTTTATTAAACGGGGTTATTTCAAGCATGTGCCTTTTCTGGAACAAAATTTAATCTTTTATGCAAGTGGTTTAGCAATTTTCATTCGCATATTTACACCACGAAAAAGTTATTAGGTGCAATCAAGCTCTGCCTAGGAGCCAGACGCGGCAGCGTTAATGGCTCCCGTCAATGACTCCCCTTCTTTCTGCTCAATAAATTACCGACCATTTGACACGTGTCTATAATCTCACGTTGGTACTAGCATACAGTCCTGGGCTGCCACGTTATCCCGCTAGCAATGTTAAGCGACCACGCGGCACTGATATAAAGCTCCACATATATTAGGCTGTATCAACGGGCATACATGACCTCAGAGTAGCATGCCTAACTCGACCCTCAAGAGATTTCCTGTATTGAGTCATATCCAGCTTCCCACGTGGAAAAGCAACAAAGGTTATTTATTTATTTATTTATTTAAAATACTGTAAGCCCTTACGGGCTGTTAAAGGGTGGAAAAATAAAGAAGAAATACAGAAAAACGTTACGCACAATACTACAAGAAATACAATTCTAGTTTTTTCTCGAAAGCCTCAGTTGAGCTGGTGTTATGAAAAATGTGGGGGTTCAGGTTAATAAATTCAACAATGGTTTTCGGGAGGAACGAGTATTTGACAAGGTCAATTCTAGGTGTTTACGGCATAATGGCGAATGAGTGATTAGTAATCTTCCTGGGCGTCGGATATACAGAGCACAGTCTAGATTAAACTTATTTTCATGGAGCATGTAAAGACACTTGAGGCGCGCTATTTGTCTACATGTGGCTGATTCAGGTAGTTGAGCTTGGATGCGTAGAGCAGTGACTAACTGTGTTTTGCGGTAAGCTTAAAATATAAATCTTAAGGCTAATCATTGCACCCTCTCAAGTTTATTGATGTGGTACTGGCAATGTGGATGCCATATAATACTTGCATATACTCTAACTTAGGTCCCACCATACTTATAATGCATACCATACTTTTAAAAGTTGGTAGCTCCTCCCAGCTTTGTGGCAGCATGTAGTACATTTACACACATCCCTTTGAGTGAGTGAGTGAAAAACATTTATTTTCTGATATGACGTTTAGATGTTGTGGTACAGGGAGTGGTACCGTCCGCCCAGGGCCTCAATAATCCTCGCAGCTGCTTCAGCCTGGCGTACGAGTAGAAGCTGTTTCTTCAGGTCGGGTGCGAAGAGGCCGTTCTCGCATATCCCTTAGAGAAATATCTGCTCGGCCACGTCACCTCCCAGCTACCGTCGGCCAGAGCCATATGCTCGTTATTTTTTGCACACAACCCTGACTACGCCGAAAACACCGACACCGGATTTTCTGGGGAACGGGGCATTCACATATTGCCTCCTTTTGCGCCGTCATAAGAAACATATTTAACATCTGCCATGAAGAAGTTGAAATAACTTATATTCTTGTTTCCCTGAAAGTTTTACTAAGACAATAGCATGAAAGCGGGTTTGTACAGTGAAAAATTGTAGGCTACAGAGTGATTTGTGTGGGGCGTTCAAGCAAAGCCCATTGAGAGTCAGGCTACTTATTTCTCATAGCCTAAAACCCTAATAAAAGAAGAAAGTTTGTCGTAAGTGTTGTTAAAAGAAACATTTTAAAATTAAAAACATTCTGCATTAAAGCATTAAAAAATCATCAACGGTCCGGAGATTGAGATAGAAAAAAACGTTTTAATTTTGTAGTTGGGCCTGAAAAGTTCTCATACTCACCGGAAAGTCTTGCGACGACAAATTTCATCGGCCCAAACTAAAAAAGCTCAGGAATTTCCTCCTGTAGAGCAAAAGAGAAAAATAAGCACTCTTCTCTTGTACATTACCATCGTGCTAAGAACGAAGACTCTAGTAGAGGAATAGCAATCTCCAAAACGGCGGGGCGCCGGTCGTTCGCACTAAATTGTTTCAAGACAGAAATGACAGCTTTGGATACGAAGTGGATTGAGAGGAGTGGAACGGAAAAATGGGTTCGCGAAAGACGTTCGTCAGATTTTTTCTCGTGACAAACGGCTTTGATTGGACGGCAGACACCGGCCTCCTTCACCATTACATCCCTTGATGCGGGCCCAGTAGACGGTGCTTCCCCGCTCAATGGAGCAAAAGTTCAGCTTCTGTCCGAGGGTGCTGGTATTTAATCTCCTCCCTCCATGAAACGTTTATGTCATTTGTCTGCTCCTTTGGGCTCTAGGCATTTCCTTTTTCTACCCGGAGGAACGGGTGCTATTGTAACATGCCGACGTTAAAGAATATGCCCAGCTAGGTTTGGCAGTTCTCACCACCACCCTTCTGTATCACACAATGTCGCTTCGAATGTTTTAGCACCTTTTCTAGTGCGAAATTTGTATGCCGTACCCAAAGGAAAGAGGTTTATCTATGAGGACAAGATGGAAAATGAAACTTGAATGTACTTTAGAAAAACAATTTTTCTACTTGATTTTTGTGCTCCATTCGTTACTTGCAAGTACCATCTTCAACTTAAGAGACAGCAGCTTGGACGGACTGCTAACGGTTAACAATTAAATACCAGGGGTCATCATTCATAAAAGTGCAGAACAATAGACAATAAGAATGAGCCGACGCTGAGGCACCGATCGATTTAGCGCGATAATCTCAAGAAGAAATTGTGGTTGATCTGATGCACTGAAAGCCCCACTGTGCGGTATAATGTGGACGCACACGACCTGGTGCCTAGATGCCTTCCCATCATCGCACAGCGATAAGCGATGAGTGCGGTCGTTTATATACCCCTGCAAGGCTGCCTAAATGTAACGCTACCGGTTGGAATACAAGCAGCGCTATCTAGTGAATAGATTCTCGATTGAGCTGACAGGCCACCTTTCTTTATGTCCGGATTAAATGGTATATTTTCTACCTTTGCTATATCCCATACTCCTGCATTATAACCGAAGTGAATGCTGCGAGCGATAGATAGATAGCATTTGTACAGCTCAAAATGAAGAATTGTTTAACAAAATAGAGAATACGAAACCTCCTGCGACAAGCGGTTCGGTCGAAATAGCCGTTTGGAGGTCACGGGAAGGGAATGGTTTAGGAGGTTGAAGATTGTCGCTGCTTAGCGCCAACATAAAGTAGTGTCCGACTAAACCAGCAGTTTTGTGCTCGTAAACAGTTGAATCGTTTCACACCATACCGAACCTGCTGCTCCAAACGGATGGCTCATACATTCTTATACAAATGGTGGTGCTCCCAACCTCGTTGTCCACCAGACTAGGCTGTATAGCGGAATGACAGTAAATGGTGGTAGGTGTTCGTTTTTTTATACAACTTCAACCTAAGAGGTAGTGTCCGTTTTCCTATACAACTGTAGTGTGGTCACGAGCTATGGGTTCATATTGGCCGTGTGGTATACATACATTGTTCCTATGCAATGGCTGCACTGCATTGCCAAAACGTGCCGTTTTCCTATACAACTGTAGTGGGGTCACGAGCTGCGGTTTCATATTGGTCGCGTGGTATACATGCAATGTTGCTGTGCGATGGCTGCACTGTGTTGCCAAAACGTGCCAGTGAAAAACGTAACAATGTAGTAGGGCTGATGCTCTAAACTTATCTGCATCTTGAGACCAGACGTAATGACGCAGTACGTATTGTGAAAATAATCCTTTTTATGCAAAGCGGAAATACAAACATCATCTCCAGACTATGTTAGTGATTTTACGTTAGTAGTACAGAAGCACGAGAAAACGGTAAAATGAAGGCTGAAATTGAACGTTTTCTTTTTTTTTTCATATGCGTAGAAACGTTCAAAATGAGCCTGATAGATTTAAAGCACATTTAGTTTGATATAGGCTGGGAAAGGAAAGCGACGGTTCTTATATAAATGTGTCCGGACGTTGCTTAAGTTCCAAGCATTTACCTTTCCGGCAAAGAACAAAAACTAGAAGCCAAACTCGGTCGGGAGCAGGAGAAGGATATCCTTCGACGCTTTGTGACCCCAACAATGACATATTAATCTAGCACGTACGCTTCTCCTGATCTCGACACTGCCCCCTCCAACACAGGTATCGTACACGAACCATATGAGAGAAGCAACGGAGGACGCAACGAGCCGCTATTAAGCAGCGGCTCATGAAAGGAAGCTCTCGAAAAATTACGAGTTGTGTGGCACCACCCTAAAGCAGCACGCTTGCCATGACCGAGCATGCAAGCACGCGAACTCAAGGATTGCTTTCTCGTGGACGGTGCATGATAGGAGGACGGAGTCGAATACTGAAGTGGTACGTGTGTGTGTATGTATGTATGTATGTATGTATGTATGTATGTATCTATGTATGTATGTATCTATGTATGTATGTATGTATGTATGTATGTATGTATGTATGTATGTAT
>JAJIZL010026005.1:205864-231519 GCA_023969395.1 Amblyomma maculatum
ATGTATGTATGTATGTATGTATGTATGTATGTATGTATGTATGTATGAAAACTTTATTGATCCACCGATAAGGGGCATCTTATTCCCCGGCCCCGGTACGCATCCCAGAGGCGAGTCAGGAAATACCCCGCCCAACTAAGAACTAGTAAAGTTACATTGTTTCTTCACGGCCTCAGCTGCCAGGTGGATGGCTAGCTGCAGGATGGCGGGATCTCCGTTCCGCAGCCAAGCTTCCCAGGATGTCTAAGCCGGCGCCTGGGGAATCGGCGCATTTCCAAATTATGTGATAAAGAGTGCCCTTTTGTCCACATTTTTTCCATTTAAAATTGTATTCAACTCCGGTGTGCATCAGGAAGACCAAAACAGGACAGGTGTAATTTTCAGCTTGTAAACCCCTCAAAATGCGCTCCTCATTGTTGGAGAGAGACCGATCGGGGCGCAGATAGTTCCGTCTATTTACCTTATAGTGCTCGGTTATTTTATGATAGGTAATGATGCAATCTTTCATTAACTTTTAATCGGGCTGTTCCGTAGCCGCCCGGTGGTAGAGAGCTCGGGCGAGCTCGTGTGCAGCCTCGTGTCCAGGAACGGATTCACGGGCAGGTATCCATATAATGGGTGTTCTTCGATTAATAGGGTTTGCTAAGAGGTGGCGCTTGGCTTCCTCCGAGATCCCCCCTTTTCGGTTTATTATAGCGGGAAGTCCTCCCATTAGTGTGAAGAAAACAAAATGGAGGACAGAGCCTTGGGGGTTCTCTTGCTGCCTAGTGTTGTTGTTGGGGATTTGATGTCTTGGAAGTTCATTACTATCTCTATGTTCGAGAGAAAGTCTAATGTAGTTGTATGTTTTCCCGCCGACTCCAATTTCTTGAAGTCCAGCGAGTATGATCCCGTGTTCCAGGCTTTAGTTAGGTCCTGGCCGAGGATAGCCTTTGTGTCCAGAGTATGTTGGTTTAGAATGTCGTGCTTAAGTCTGAGCATAACGTCCTGTGTGCTGAGGCCCGGCATAAAGCCTACCATTTCATGTGACTAGAGATTTTCTTGTTCTATGTATTTTGTGAGTCTCGTCTGCACCACGTGCTACAATACTTTACCCACGTACGAGGTTAGCGAGATGGGTCTCAGGTTTTTCAATTTCGGGGGTTTACCTGGCTTGGGTATAAGAACTACGTTCGCTCTCTTGCATTCTTGTGGAAGGCTTGCTGTTGTCCATACTTCACCTATGTATTTTGTCAACGCCGAGATTGATTCATCGTCTACTTTTCTGAGCATCAGGTTTGTGATTCCATCGGCTCCCGGAGCCGATCTCGTTCTCAGGCCGATTATCTCGGCTCGAACCTCGGCTTCTGTGATGGGAGCATCTAGATCGAGACTGGCTTGGCCCGTACCTTTTGGTAGCTATTTGGCCTATATATATTTCGAGTAATTTGTCAATTGTCGGGTCATCCGTCCTTTTGAATGTGTGCCTAGCTCAGATTTGATTGATGTTTCCCTCCATTCTCAATTTGTCCGGACCTAGTATATGTCTGAGGATGCTCTATGCCTTGGATAGGCTCATGTCCTGTTCCATGTCGTCGCATCTGTCGCACCAGGTTTGTGCATTTAATTTCATGCCGTATGTTTCTATCTCTTTGTCGTGTCGGCCTAATTCCCTCCTAATGTTGCGGTTCCATCTCTGGGCTTTGAGCCTCTTATCTTGGTCCCCTATTTTGTTCCACACATTTAAGTGTTTGCTATGTTTGGTGGTGCATCCTCATTCTCAATTGTGATGGATGCTTTGGCCGCGTGCTTCTTGAGTCTGTACGACCATTTATCTATGTCGGTGATGTTTTCAATAACTTTACTCTCTCTAAACGGGGTAAAATTGTCCCATTCGGGGACCTTGGTCTATTTATATCGTCTGGTTTTGGCCCCCTTACCTAGCGGGAACGCTATGATGAAGTGGTCACTTCCTAATTTTTGCTCTGTGTTCTTCCAGTCTGTTGTTGCCGTGTTTTTGCTGTAAGTTAGATCTGGAGTGGTTGGTGTCTTTGCTAACGCTAGTGCCCGTAAGTGTTGGTACGTTTGGGTGGTGTGCATTGTTCGTCTTAGTGTTTGTATGTTTTCCCACAATTTTCTGCTTTAATGTCGTGTCTAGTGTAGCCCCACCCCTGGTGGGCGGCATTGAAGTCTCCTGTTATCAGTAAGGAGATGCTGCCAGCAGCCTTAAGAGCTTTACGGAACAGAGTTAGGAATCTAACGTTTTTTTTGCGTAGTGTGCTATATATGTCTAAAAGAAAGATACACTTTTTGTCCTTACTCCCGGTAATGATTTTTGTTAGGACCGCTTCTATGTTGTGAGAGGTGATCGCGTGATTTATGGCGGAAATGTTTCTTTTTGTAAAGGTTATGATTCTAGAGTTGTCTCCTCCATCGCTGCTAAAACTCTGGTAGCCTATAATTCGGTTGGGTTTTTACCAGTCTCCTGTAGCGCGATGGCTATTTTTTTTTTCTGCTGTTTGTTCTATGTGTTGTTGTAATAGCGCTCGCTTTCACTGGTACCTTCAGCAGTTGCACTGCCAGATTGTAGAGCTGTCTTTTTGGTTACGGCTTCTGTCTATAATAGCCAAAAGTTTTTCTTATAGTTTTGTGAGTCTGTTGTTAAATTCTGTTAACGCGACGGCCACGGTCGGTATGGCCTGCGTCTGCTCCTGCTTTGGAGATTTGCTTTGGGAGATTTTGTATCTGCACCTCTGCACATAGAATTTGCTAAATGAGTGTATGTGGAGTCTGTGCCTAATTTTCAAGTTTGGCTTCGGAGCGTTGTTTAATTCTCTTACCTAGTGCTACTAAGGGATCTATCTCTCTCCCTTTGCGCTTTTGGTGGTTGGGAGGGTGGCCTAGTAATTTCCAAACTCATGTATTCCGGTTCGTCTGGTTTTGGTTCGGGTAGCGGTGGAGACCAAAAAGCTAAGTCAGGATATTCAGAACTTAAAAGCCAAAATCGCAGGCAAACACGCGGAACAAAATTCACCAATTTTTGAGCCTAACTCCCCCGCAGAAATTAATACTGAAGGAGCTTTCAAGCGGAATTCGAATTTCTCGCTTGAGTAACGCTTCTTTTTTTTTTTTTTGCCTTTGCCTTCGCTTCCATCCATGTTTACTCTCGCTCTGTTAATACTGATCATTCTGATACATTCCTCAGTCGCAATTTACAGATCCTTTTACTATTTCCCGGCCATGGATCTGACTACGTTTCTTCCGGGTTGGTCAAACCACCGAGCATATATTTACGGCTTTTGCTACACATACCGAGAAGCAGAAAAAATTGGTTTTTACGTTTCCTCGGCCAGTGAATGTGCTTGGCCAAGGCTGGTTCTCTTTGCTGAGTAATAACCATTGAGAACTTGGCAGCGGATCACGTTCATAATTAAAAGTGACGGCATCATTTCAGTCGTTACGGCGCAGCCATTCAGCCGCATCGCTGCGTTCGAAAAGAAACAATTTCTAGAAAGCACGAATCAAGACAGTTATTTCTTCTTTGCTAAACGAGTTTGCAATGACCTGCGACGTGACCTTTTTAATTTTTTTGCTAGTAGCAATGTTTAATCAGCTCTATTATATATCTGTCTCTCTTAAGTGGATGCTTATTTGCTTTAAGTCAAGTTTCCATTGTTACATCTTGCATAATTTTCAGCTGTGTTTCCATAGGGCCGCATAAAACTGCATGTGTACATTCTTCGCAACACTTAGGCAAATAAGCTTACCTTACAATGTATATTTAATTAGGTACACGGCTACGATTATTGTAGTTTAGGCAATCAAGCCTTCATTCTCTCCTTTTTTGCCCAATGGGCCATCTTCTTACCACGGAGTTGAAAGACGGAGGCATCTCAATGTAGCATTTGCGTATGTTTCTCCCGGTTAAACCTACTTACACTAGCATAAGCTCAGTTAAGCATGGCTACACATCAGCCTTCGTAGAAGCGTTGACACACTCAGCCCTGCAAAGTACAAAGTACAAAGATATTGTACCTCGCGTTACGAGGCAGATCTCACCTGTAGGCGGATTTACATCTTACCACATAGCTCGCGGGCGCTTCCGACGTTGATCACTCTGCCCCGTCGCTTTCAGGCGTCATCCAGCAGCCTACGCAACGAGTACGGATAGGCGATAAAGTGCCAGCAAATGACGCTGAAAGCGCAGACCTGAGTCAAGTCACGTAATGTTCCCTCACCACATCACCCAAGCCCGGGCGCGCACATTCATTTGTTCTCCCTTCATCGCCCATTCACTGTCCTGACGTTCGCTGCCGGAAAATGTCGCGTAGAAGTCATATAGGTCGTTACGTTTCAGGTCCGATTCCACGTGAAATTATTGCACGCATTTGGTATCGGCGCTGCGGATATCATTGAGGCTGCAGTGGAAGCGACGTTAGAAGCAGCGGCAGCACTCCCGTCTGGCTCCCAGATAGTGCCTGCACAGAGAATAAATCTGTGTGGAGCGATCTACGTCCCAAAAGCGGGTTCGCTCTGTATTACGGTGAAAAGCTGCATAACAATTGGTTCACAGGAAGGGAAAAGTGCAGTATCTTTCACACGTGCTGTGGACACCTGAACAGCGGTGTAGAGGCAGGGAGGAAGATGGGAGTGACAGTTTAAAGAGAGAAAAAGCAGCCGTGGGGAGGGCTCCGAAGTAATTTCGACCATTAGGGGATCTTTAACGTACACTGACATCCCGCAGCACACGGACCCCTCTTCGTTTCACCTCCATCGAAATGCTGACAAACCAGCCGCATTTTATAGAGCGCCGCTACTCGCGGTCGCTGCTATCTCCCCTCCAACCTTCCTGGATACACTCAAACGGCGCGGTGCACGGCTTCTCCTCTCGAGCGTCTCCGCTTTTCTCTTCGCTTTCTTACCCTCAGTCTCTGTTTGCTGCTGCTATGCGCTCTGATGTCATGCGCAGCACACCTGCTGATCCTCTCGCTTTCCGCACATGTGCACTAGCCTGTTTTACATAGGCGACTGATTTATTTATAGGAAGGGAAAGGCGCGGTAACTGTCTCACTTGTTTTCTGTGGACACCTCAACCGCGCCGTAAGGGAAGGGAGGAAGGTGGGAGTGAAAGTAGAAAGAGAGAAAGAGGAGCCGTAGTGGAGGGCTACGGAATAATTTCGACCACCTAGGGATCTTTAACGTGCGCTGACATCGCACAGCACACGGACGCCTCCTTGTTTCGCCTCCATCGAAACGCAGCCGCCGAGGTCGGGTTCGAACCCGGGTACTCCGGCACAGTAGTCGGGCGTCTTACCACTGCACCACCCCGGCGGGGCTTACATAGGCGAAATCCTCTGGTCTCTGGTCGCATACAGGCTATATGGTGAGGATGTGGTTGCTAGGCAGCGAGGCAAGAGCGTTGCAGCCACGGTGGAAGCCAAAATGCAAAATGGGCCCTTGTAGTTACCCATGACAGTGCAAGCTAAAGATCTCCGTATGGTCTAAACCTTTTGCCAGGTCTACATTACGTCACTTCTAATAACCTCGAGTTGCTGCAGCACGTTGAGCCATATATGTTGTTTATAACTTATGGATTAAAATTAGTTTGTTATTCACCTAGTGATATGAAGAAACTTGACTTCTCCAATCGAAGCGGTATAGGTCGCAAGGCTTAGTGGCGCTAGCTTACAATTCATCAAAGTTCCTGATACTGACTTAAAGCCTGCCTTTACAGCAGGCTTTGGACCAATATAAACGGCAAGGCATGGCCATGTGTGACTTAAAATCTTTTGCCTAACTGACAGCAGAGCATGACTTAATCCCCATAACTTCTAAGTCCTTCCTGAGGCCTGGAAAGTTTCAACATCTACACACCCTCTGAGAGTCCTTTAAACACCCCGGGCATCGCTTCACGTCGCAATACCACGAGGATAACTGTCCTACAACAAATACATCGATGTTTTGCAAACGGTGCAGAAAAACCTACAATGGATTACTGAATCGATATTCACAAATTTGAAGTCTTAGAAAAGAATAAGGACAAGTTGACGCGAGAAATATTAGACGCCCTGCGATCAAACCGTTTAATGAGCAGTGTGTTAGTACACCTTCTCTTCCTAATTGAACAAGGAGGTGGAATCCCTCCGTTACCAGCAGGACAGAGCAAGAATAATTTGGCTGTAGTTAGAAAAGTGAAGAGAGAATAAGGTGCTCGGACGTAAATAATAATTCGGTTCTGAGCGCAACATCGTCCTTCTTTGTGTGAGTGTTTTCTGTGCATCGCTATCTGTTCAGCTGCTTCTTTCATCATAGAGAAAAATGTTTTTCCTCGCTGTAACGGTCACGGTGCATTTCATGGTGTTCGCATATGCCACCAGCTTATGCACTGAAGACTTCCAGTTATGCCTCATTCGGGCTTTGTTGGATTGATCTGCCTTGCTGCTTGGCCACACACAAATTTGTTTTTATTTATAAGTTATGAGCTGTTTTTCGCTTCTCAATTGTTGAACGCACTGAAAAGCGTCCTTACTACACTTGCTCTTCAGTATCACTGACATGCACAGCTCATCGGAACATTTGTAGGCAAATGAAAAAGAAGAAATGCAAGTTGGAGGATTTCACACGCCATACACAACTACACAACCGACTAAATTTCTTATATGGGCAAATTCCAGAGTTATTTTTCTGAATAGGCACACTCCTGCACCAAAAATGTGCTACAGGCAATAACAACCATAAAAAATTCAAATATCAGCCGTGTGGAAGAATTCTAGAAAATGATATAGAAAACGCACGTTTGTGTGACATGAAAGAAAGTCCCGTAGCGAAGGGCTTGGCATTAAAATTGATAACGCAGTCTGTATTAAAGCATGCTGCGACGTCTATCACGCCGGTTTTAGTAACTGCTGCTACCTTAGAGATGCACCTGTCGCCAGAAATGCGCCATCTTGTAAAAAAAACTAAAAACTGGGCATCCTAGTGCTTTTTATTATAGCAAAAACAGCTAGCTACAAATCCGCAACTTCTGTTCAAGTGTCTTGTGCAGAGCAGAAATATGCGAAATGGTCAGTGTTTCTTCTCTGCTATAACTTGTTTGCAGTGACTGTACATGTGCGAGGTGCTTTAGGCTAGAATGAATTTACGCTCCAATATAGCAGAGCGGCAGAATTAAGCCTGGAAAAGGAAATGCAACAAAGATATATGAAAAATTATGGACAATTTATTAAGGGCTATAAATTTTAATGGCTTGAATGGGGAAGACACCAGACTAGATGATATAGAGCGCAGGCCCCTCATGTATACTCGAGCACCCACATCCTACTTACAGGCAAGAATTCAAGCCTTTCGACTTAAAGTATCGCAGTGGCGCTCCACCAGCCTTCCAGGCAGAAGAAGTGTGAGACCGTGATTCATGCATCTCGACTTTCAAAGCGGGTCTATAGCTCACATGGTTAGCAATCTTGGCAAAAAGGAGCTCAGCGCCCCAGAACCGGCGCAGAGCAGCGAAGTAACCAGAACTTTTTTATGCGGAATAGATTTCGCGCGTATTTTCGTTACAGTTGTCATCAGCATATTTAGCTTCTATCGCGTAGAGCTCGCATTATTGACGAAAATCCTTCCTGTATGCTGTCTTGCGCCTGATGTCTCAACGCGTGCAGTGGGTGTCGCAAGACTCGGTAAGGTGCTACTTCTGATTAAATCTTTCTTTTCAGTCTGGCTGTAATTGTAGCCTCAGTCAGCCTTCATGATAATTGTGTTTCCGTCACTGTAATTTAGGTTCGTGCTTCGAAATTTATGTAACGTTGGGTCAAGTTCGGTGGAAACATTTTTTTTTGTATTGGAAGATGCCGCAGTTTATATTCTAGAATGCATCGTGTATCTTTAAGATGGAAACTAAACGACGGTCCACAGTAAGGTACTGCAAATAAGGAAGGATGACCTATGGTCACGTAGGGTAACGCAAGTTCCAAGGGAAGGCAAGCGTAGCAAGGGGCGGCAGGAAGTTAGGTGGGCGGACAAGTTTAAGAAGTTCATGGGGTTCAAGTTGATGCATGCTAGCAGAGGAACAGGTTGATCGAAGGAATATGGGAGAGGCCTTTGCACTGCGGAGGGTACAGTCCGGCTCATAACGATGATAATAGTAACTGCAAGCATACATGTTACTTGTTCTGCACTATCAAACAAATTATTTTTTACATAGCGCCCAGAAGGTGCGCGGAGCCTTCTGTGAATAACCTTTTTATCAATAGGCTGCACTCTTTCTGAACAGGTTTCTTCATCAAATGTTAGAGCGTATTTTTTTACTATGCATACCCCACTTCTTTCATCAATAATTTACGAGGTCAGACCACGGGAGGTCTCTGCAGGTACAAGGTTGGCTGGCCGTGTTTCGAAATGGCTCCCAAGTTTCCACTTCCATCCCTCTTTTTGGGCAGGTAATTATAGCAGTGTGAACGCCTCACTACAAAGCAGTTGATTAATAACATAGCTCAAAACGCACCGTCATCGCACTAACTGCACATGAAGGGAAGATATGCCAGCAGTCTCGCCAGCCATTACTACCAGTTGCAAAAATTGGCGGAAGCCCCTAAGTGCCCTAAGAACTTAGTAAGTGTGAGATCTCTGAATCACCGGCAATGCTGGTTATGCTGGCTAGCTGATATTGTACGCCATAATTGCCAGGGTGTTTAATAGATCTGCGCATAGATATCTCGTTCTCAAGAACAAAATTATTATTTAGGTCTACTGCCACGAGATGTACTCTGTGTGCCTAATTCACTGGCGACGTAGATTTTGCAATTATGCGGTCGACAAGCACACGAGATAAGAAGTTACAACCAAACTAAAAAGATAAATGAAGTAAAGCCGCCGCCTTCAACATCAAAATCATGTCTTTAGGATCGGTAGTAGAGCCTAGTAATCACAGAGTCACCACAGTATGGGAAGAAAACACAAAGGCACTAGCATCAGGCATCTGAATTTCATTGCAGGCTTGCTATTGTTACGTTGATTATAAAGCATATCAATAGCACCGGTTACAAAAGGGATCTACGTTTATTTCTGTGGGAACAACCCATCATTTGATTGAAGCAAAGTTATACTCTGTACAGGATAAATCTGCAACGGGAAGAAGGCAGTGATGTGGAGTCCAATACACAATGCGGATAATTTGAATACGAAACGAAAACACAAACAAAAAAGAGGTAATTACGAGTGATCGGGTGCCTACTAGGACTCCGTGTTGTCACGCAGCACCCGTACATTCCTCACCTTAAAGATATCGACAAGGAAAACGAGATGGGCGGCTTGGAAAGCAGAGGGATGTAGAGCGAGAGACCATGGAAGGAAACAAAGCAGTGGAAACCTTAAATTACTGACAAAACGATCTGCACGTTGTTTATCGCAGGGAACACTCCTACCTAACAAAAAAAGAGCGGCTAGACCTCCCAGCGGCTAGACCTCCCTAAAGAATTACATAGCCACTGGAAGAGTTCCGATTAAGTTCCCTAGCCCGACGTCTGCTCGTCCTTCTCTCCTCTAATCCATCCCGCTGTTCACTCTAGCGACCTTCATAGGTATAGGACTCTGTGGATTCCTACTTTGATTGTTTTTGTGTGCATTGTTCAGGCAGCCAGACTAGTCGGCCAGCCGTGTATGGGGTCGATTTATATAAGCCATTTAAATTGAAAGGGTGTGCACAGTAGTGCACGGCTTCTTCGTTAAGAGTATCGCCTAATGAGCCTTCAGGATCGCAGAGCAGTTGAGCTGTTAAGTTGCTATAAAAAGTAGAAATACTTGTCGGAACTTGACAGTGGTTGGCGCAAAAAAACTAATCTCTTTAATAACGGGTTAAACGGTTCTCCGCTCTGGGCACCACTGGGGAGTTAATTATTGATAGATTTCAGTTGGAATTAGATGGTATGAAGCGAAATGACGAACCTTCACTGGTGAGGATGGCTGTATTCACATTGGCTGTGATTTCACAGGGCCTCTTTTGGTTTGCGTGCAATATGTTAGGCCGCACATTTTGATGTGTAGACCAGCAAACATTATTTTGTGTGTTTTCCAGAAAAACTTTATAACTACACTGGGAAAAGAATCTTTCAAGCTGATGAACAATATCGGGGAGCTTGGGGTGGTGTGGCATGATATGGTAGAGTAAAGCATAGTATGGTATGATATCGTGTGGTATGATATAGTATGGTAGGGTATGGTATGGTATGGTGAGGTTTAGTTTGGCATCGTGTAGCATGTTAATTGTATGATACGCTATGTACCATAATACGGTGTTTAACACTTTGAAGCCGTACAATATCTGGCGCACGTCGTAGGGTCCCACCGCTATTCGTGAAGTATTTATTTTCACAACTGATGTCGCACGGCAACTAAAGATGTCCTCGTTTCTATCTCCTATAATACTATTTAATTACCGCATGGAATTTCATATATCTTAAATACTGATAAAATATTGTTATATCTTTTTCATTTCTGACCAGGACAAAAATAATAAATTTTACCGGCAGCTTTTGTAACCGGTTTTCGGACCCTGTGAGTGATGTTTCCCTAACACGGGCTACACTTGAGGTTCTCCGTTCCCTAAGGCGGATGCATTGCAGGACCGTACTACAGGCACTACGCTCAACAACAGCTCTTTATGGCGCTGCAGCAGAGGCTACGAAATGAAAGAAAAGGAAGCAAAAGAAAAGAACAGCAAAATGCGCCATGCCTTTGACAACATCTCATGGCCAGCGGCCTATACCTCCATACTGGCTGCCCCGAAGTCTCTCTCTATTCCCTTCCGCACTTGTAATACTAGCAATGAACAGCCGACTCCCCGTGGTACGAATGCGAAGAGGCAACGCATTTTTCCTGCCTAACATTTGTCGCAGAACCGCAACAAAATTGGCCTCGAGCAGCAGATATAGAGTTGATAGGTCTAGTGCTCCGTGCTCCGGATCGAACTTCAAGATATTAGGACACGAAGTACAAACTCCTTCAAGGTGTTCGCTTCTGAGCTTGCACAGTTAGTAGATGAGCCAAATAGAAGAGGATTCCTTGTTTCACATTAGTTCCGTGGTGTGTGAGCCCACATAGAAGCGGGCAGATGGTAAAACTTTGCTGTTTAAAACTATTTTATTTCTCTTATTTAAGGCTAATCAGGATTTATTTGCAATACTCGCCAAAACCGGTGGCATATATGCCGCCCTCCAGAATAACTACGTTTCTACCAAACAAGTGTAAAGCCTGATTTTCTTCGATGTGCAAAAAGCGAAGATAAATGAGAGATAAAGATACAGAGCGCTCACTGCAATCTTTCGGTTCCCATGCTGGAAGCTCGAATCTGCATCTTCACAATCCACGATAAAAAAAATTAATTGGCGAATACACAATTCGGGATATCAGCGTGCTTTTGCACTTTAGATATCGAAGCCTCAACCGCCTCAACGACTCAGTGCGCAAAAGTCCCACTACTGATTGCAAGTTAAAGGGCTCCCGTCCGGTCGCAGCAACTTCGCTTCCTGAAGGGATTAAACGCAGAAAGCTTTACTTTAATAACGTAGTCCGCAAATGGGCGTTCGCACGAATCTAACGTAAGAAACGTCTGTGTGGTTATGGTTGAGGGATTTCGTTCGAACGCGTTAGCCTTTAAAGAGGGCAGCTTGCTGCTCAAATAAACTTTCCGCGTCATCTCTACCGCTAATTACAAAGAAATGGTTCTCATGCATAAGGAATGCGTCATCTACCTTGCGCGTTCGGTATGGCTGCCCTCACTGCTCTCAGTGAGTCGAGATAATACCACGGAATATCGCGTTCATGTCAAATGAAGCGAAGAGCAGTATGCGTACATCTCGGTAATTACGGTTGGCCAACAGTTCGCGTAGACCATTATAGGTCATCAAGGATGAATTTGCAGCAATTCAGATATAATTGGTCCATTAGGTCTACTGAATTTACGACAGGTAGTCCGTCGGATGGGAAGGGCTCCGTGTTCTCGCACCTCTTCAGCGACGTGAAGACGATTGCTAAAGATTCATTCCATATAATTATAGGAACGTTTCTTCAAACCTGCTCGCTCATGTGATGTACATACGTCGTGCTTGGGGCGAAGCAACACGAGAGCATGAAAGCAGCATGAAGCAGCATGAAGCCGCATTAAGTTTTCTCATCACTCCAAGCGGCACCTGCCAGTGACCACGTCTTCAGTGAATTAGTGGAAGTTTTATTTTTTACCATATCTTTGTTTGCATGTGTACTGTATACCAGTCACTGGCTGGTTACAGTTTTAAAGCCCGATGTTCTTTTTTTGCTCTGATGGCGATTTGTGCTCATTCTTTTTTTTTACCCTCTATCGAACATTTATATGCTACTTTGGAATATACACAACTACTTCGGCACAGGATCCAGTTCGAGAACAATACATTTGCCTCTTCAAGCGTTCTTAGTACGAATAAACGATTTTTGGTTTTTACTCTACCATTGACTTCTTGAATCTCCTCATATGAATGAACCAACCCTGCTTTAAAAAATTACAGAAGAGGTTTTTCGATCTCGGCCGAGTGCAGATGCCTTCAGAGCGGTAGTCCGTTTATGCCTCGCACGTAATAGAGCAAGCCCAAAGGCCTGTTCCCTTTGTTTCCTTTCCCCAGTTCTATTGCGGTCTATATTTGTTCTAAAATGCGATAACATTACGGCTCTGCTATTCAGAGAGATCTTGGAAAGTATAAAAGCAGAAGCAGAAAGAAAATAACATACACAAAGCTTAATCCACCCTATATGAGTGAGTGGCACATTAGGCACAGTAATGCTTGTTGGCTTCGCGGCTTGATGCGCACGCAGTGTTCTTCGTTTTTTATCGCAAAGTTTATTGACGTACATAACATTGTGACGACAAGAGGAAAAACGGCAACATGAGTTGAGCTATTTTCGCGTTTTTTGCCGATATTTTCAGGCCTGTGACGGCCTCCATGTTTTGTCGGATAACTGGAAACACGGATGTACAGAACAGATCATTTGTTTTTTCAAAACGCGGGGTCAGCGTGAGATTAGAACGAATAAAACAGTTGTACTAACACTGCACATCTAAGTCAAATAGCAGCTGTTGCAAGTACAGAAGAACAACGTGAGAAATAGAAACTCTCGCCTTCGCTTCTTTTGTTTTCATGACCATTATGTGTGTTATCAACGCCTAGGAACCCTGAGTCGCCAATGACAGATGGAATGCAATAGAAATTTAACTGCTTTGTTGTATGTGGTTTAAAACGGCATAGGCTATGATGAACACGCCAGTTCAAGACAACTAAATTTGTGATTACCACACTTTACCTTGCTCTGTTCGGATGATAGAAGCGCGTTCATAAGCTTTGCATCAGAATGTTGCGAAAATTTAGTGCCCAGATTCTTTTGATGCGAAAGCATTGCTTGGTTCATGGGCAGCGTGGACAGGAATTATGGACAGAGCGTCTGTGCGTGAGCTGTCAATAAAGAATTAAGAAAAAAGAAAAATTGAGTCGACTGCATTTCCAACCGGGGCCAGAATGAATCGATCTGCTTTCCTGGCCCATACACGACATTAAGGGGTTGGACGTACCAAAGCGACAGAGACTACAAGAGACGCTGTAGTGGACGGCTGCGGAAATTTTGATCAGCTGTCATTCCTTAACGTGCATTGACGTCGCACAGCACAAGGGCATCTTGCTTTTCGCCACCACCAAAAAGCGGACGCCGCAGTTGGGTTTCGATCCCGCATTCTTCGGCCCTGCAGTCTGGCGCCCTACCAATGCGCCACCATCGCTGTGGGAATCCACTAGGCAGCACGTCAGAACTAACAATAGTATTACTATACTATAATTAAGCAGATTTAGTGCACCTTTGGAAATTTTGCATAAGGTTTCTTGTCGATTTAATTTTGTATGCAGTCTAGAGCTTTCCATCCTATTCATGGCATAGTTAAATGGAGGAAAAACGCTTCTTTCGTGTAGAGCGCGCTTTGCAGCGCACTTTAAAACATTATGTGATTTAAAATACGGAGCTGCTTCTCAGTGCCCGTCTAATATCCGATGTGTTTTTGGAATACACATCACCAGACGGTTTATTTCATTCTGTTTTATTATTAATATTCAGGCTCGGATATAACAAAATATCGCATGCTGTTTTAATTTAGAAAGCGCTAGCAATGCGTACCACTCACTTCAGGTACCATCGCAAAAAACACGGCTTCATTCATTGCGTCTCTTTATTGTCTTCTAATATTTACTTTTATGCTGATGACTGTGTTTTATATGAAGTGAATAAAAGCCCTAATAATCATTATCGTCTCCAAAAGTCTTTTAATGAGTTTTTCAACTGGTGTACCCCATGCAAATGAGAATTACTTTACGAAAATTGTCTCGTTGTCCTTCTATAATAAGTCTTCACCCTCCTTTTTCAGTTACTCATTCAATGGAGGTGGTGGCGGTGAAAACATTTATTGTACATTTTGGAGGTTTGTTTGACGCGGAGTCCTACGGGCCTCGGCTTTACAATACTGGTTGGAGACCCTAGTCAGGCACCCCACTAGCGGTTGCCGCCGCCCGCGCACGCCGCGTTAAGGCCCTTTGGGACTGTAGGTCGCGGCAGCCGAGCAGGGTCGCCTCCCAGTCCTTCCGGGAAGGGTTAGGGAGGGGGGAAGGGATGGGTCTCGTTATCAGGCCTATACAATGTGGTAGCTGTGAGCCACCTCCCCACACTACTGGCACTGGCCAGTGAATTGGAAGTCAAAATGTTGAAGTACTGCCGAGCACAGTATCCTGTTGGTGAAGAGGTGCAGAGCAGCCTCTCGTTCGCTTTTCCTAACCCTTTGCAGGGGTTAGGGTATTTGCGTTGCGAGTGTTGATAAAACATTACAATACATTTGAATGTGTAGGCCGTATTGGAATGGCCATACCATAGATAAAGTTCCTGTGCTAAAGTATCTTGTTGATATTTATACACATAAAATGTCATGATCCCATATCGAATACACATGTAATAAAGCACTAAAAAAATTTAGGTTAACTTAGGCGAACCCTAACCCATTCTCCCAAACACACAAAATTACTTATGTATAAATCCTTAATCCGTCCAGTTCTCGAGTATGCGTCTGTTGTTTGGAACCCTTATAATCAGCTGGACATTAACAAGCTTCAAGCAATCAAGAAAAAAGCTGTGCAATTTTTATGTCCTCGTTACGATCACGATTTTGGCGCCGCAACCGTGTCCGGTTCCAGTCCTTTCCGCCCTTGGAGAGCCAGCAACTCAACAAACAGCCTTCCACCGGCCGAGCTGGGCTTATTCGGCCTCCCGCAACACGCATAGTGAAAATAACAGCACACACGGTAGAGAGCTTACCGCAATCCAGCATACAATCGAAGGCATCGACATAGACCATGTTCTTATAGAGCTTTTTCCACAAAAACGGGGCCATCCAAGCATTTTCGTCATATATTTATGTAGCTCTCATCGAGAACGACGACACGACACAAATTTGGCTCTTTCTTCTCAAATACTCTTAAACTCGCAGAGCACCGCAGGTTCCTTATAGTAGGCGATTTTAACGCACCCCACAAAGCCTGGGGCTATCGCAAAGACAGCGCCAAGGGCAGCGATTTATGGCTACATTTACAACTGCTAGGCTTCACGGTCGTTACTGACCCGCATACCCCGACTCGGTTGGGTAACAATGTCTTAGTAGATACTACCCCCCTACCTTACTTTCTGCCGAAATATACATGTAGAACAGTGGAACAATACAAGGGAAAACCTCGGTAGTGATCACTACCTTATATCTACTACCTTTACCTCTGAATCTTATCGAAGGAAACGGCATAGAACTCTCCTCATTGACTGGGCCAGATTCCGCACCTTCCATGACCAAACAGCACCTTCCACAATCGAGAACCTGGACGAGTGGGTGGCCGCCCTTCGAGAAGACATTACCCGCCGCGCTGAGGAGACCCCAGAAGTAATAAACGAAACAACAACTGACAAACACCTCCTGCACCTGTGGCAGGCCCGATATTCAACCCAGGCACGCTGGAAATCGCAGAGGCACAACCGCATCCTGAAATGAAAAATTGCGCAGCTTGACCAACGCATTGAGGACTACAGCCTAAAGCTAGCCCAAAACAATGGGGACAGGTATGTGATAATATGCAAGGGCAGTTAGGACTTGCTCGCACTTGGAACTTACTGCGGTACCTTCTTGACCCAGCCAACTCCAAATCTACCCAGTTAGGCAGCCTGGCAACCCTAATGCACAAATACCCGGGAATCGACGGAGATCTCCTTCGAGACCTACAAACAATATGCATAAGCTCCCATCCCTCAGTTCCCCTTCCAACGTATGCGGGGCCTGCAAATCCAGACCTTGAAGCCACCATCACCGAGGCCGAAGTACACTTCTCCATAACACAGCTTCGCGTAAACCCTGCCCCCGGTTCGAACGGTGTTACCAACAAATCTCTACGAAACTTGGACAATCAGTCTTTACACACTTACAAATTACATGAATGAATGTTTGGTGGAAGGCCGAATTCATGCTATGCAAAGGTAGCATTCGTACTAAACTGGGTAAACGGCAAACCCTTGAAAACCTCAGGCCCATCTTTTTAACATCATGTATACGAAAACTAATGGAGCATGTAATTTTCAATCGCCTCCACACCTATTTCAAGGATCGCCATCTCCTACCACCCACAATATTGGGCTTCCGTTCTCGACTGTCAGCACAAGATATCACGCTGCAACTTTCCACCACATAATACATCAGCCCATTGGCTATAGCACCAAAGCTATCCTAGGTCTGGACTTAGTCAATGTAGTAGATAGTGTAGCATATTGTTACGGTACGCAGTGAAAGAGACCATGACGAAGTGCTGGGCTAGTGGAGAAAGACGACGCTGCAGTTACGTCTGGTTCTTCTGTGGTTGTGTCCCTGACGGTGAACTGTTGCGGCTACGACGTACCATCGCCTCCTAACATCTCGACGTGCCTCGTAACATCTTGGTGGAGCTGCTGGGTAAGACACCAATACCGCAAGCTGGATCTCCGTAGTGGCCGCCAACTTGGTGCTAGCACTATGCAGTCCGACGCAGCTACCTCTACAGCGGCACAACCAGCGCCCACTGCCATCGTTGCGCAGCCTCGTGATCCGGGAACATTTTGCGGCACCGATGACATCGACGTCGAAGACTGGCTCGCTATGTACGAGCGAGTCAGTAAGCACAACCGATGGGACGCAACGTTGATGCTTGCAAATGTCATTTTCAACTTGGCTGGTACGGCGCGCGTCTGGTTCGAGACGCACGAAGGAGATCTAACATCCTGGGACATGTGCAAAGGGAAGCTTCGGGATCTCTTTGGCAAGCCGATCGGACGCAAGCTCGGCGCTAAAAAGCACCTGGCATTGCGAGCACAGTCGTCGACCAAATCATATGTGTCGTACATACAAGACGTACTAGCTCTATGCCGCAAAGTGAACAGCGCCATGCCCGAATGTGACAAGGTGGGCCACATCTTAAAGGGCATTGCTGAGGACGCTTTTAACCTTCTATTTTGCAAAGATTGTACGACGGTCGACTCCGTCCTCGAGGTATGTCGGCGGTTTGAGCAAGCTAAACATCGTCGTATTGCTCCCCGCTTCGACCGCTTGCCAAACACAGTTGCTACGTCTTCGTGCGAAGATCTGCCAACACTGCAGCAGCCGTCCCATGAGCCAAACTTGACCAGGATCGTTCGCAGAGAGCTGGAGGCAATGGCCCCCATCGCATTCACACCTCAACCGGCGGATGCTACTATAGCACTGATCCAAGCTGTCGCTCGCCAAGAATTCGCGAACGTGGGCCTTAATGTGAGCGTAAGCCTCAGCTCTGGTCAGCCGTCCGCACAGCCATCTGTCCAGCCCACCGTTCCGGTGGTAGCTGCTGCGGCTCCGACTGCGCCCTTCCCGACGCGATACCCCGAATCTACCCGACGCTACCGCAACCCAGAAGAATGGCGGACCTTGGACAACCGACCCATCTGCTTCAACTGCTCACGTGCCGGCCACATTTCTCGCCATTGCCGCAGCCGTTGGGTTCCGCCACCTCGACCTGGCTACTATCATGATCGCAGCACCGCCTACGGACCACACCCAACCTCTCTCCGTGATACGCCCTCTCGTGACTTTAACTCGCCATCCCCGCGCATGTCCAGCCGATCGCCATCTCCCCAGACCCGCCGTTCCCGCTCGCCCCTACCTCACCGTTCCTCGTCCCCTCACTTCTCTGGCCCGCTCCCGGAAAACTGATCAATGCAGCTCCCGGAGGAGAAGCTGCGTTGACGACCCGGCCCGAAAATCCTCTGCTGACCCTCGCTCATCGCCGCAATCTTCTAGATATCTGTGTAGATAGTGTGCCTGTTACCGCCCTCATTGACACTGGTGCCCAAATTTCCGTCCTCAGCTCTTCGTTTCGCCGCCGACTCAAAAAAGTTGTCACACCCGCCTCTTCATCAGCCGTTCGGGTCGCCGATGGAGGCGTCGCTGCCGTCGTGGGACTTTGCACTGCGCGCGTGAGCATTTGTGGTCGAACTGCCCCTGTGCTCTTCACTGTAATCGACTGCGGCCCTCACGATGTGATCCTCGGCATCGACTTTTTAACGGCGCACTCTGCCCTGATTGATTGTTCAAGTGGCCTCCTTCGCTTAGACCTGCCTTTCTGCTCCGACCGCCGAGATATCAAGCCACGCCTCTGCTCCGTCGAGTTTGTTCGCCTACCGCCCGAAGCTGCCATGTATGTTCCTTTGGCCCCGTTTCCTGCTATTCCTGATGGTACATACGTCACTTGTCCAATTACCGATGTTGTTCTCCACCGTAACGTCATACTCCCTCACACTGTCCTGACCGTCACGGATAACAGAACCTATCTTCCCGTCCTTAACTTTAGCCGCTCGGTCCAAATTTTGCCCCATGGCATTGAACTCGCTGACTTGCTTCCGTTGGCTGACTGCGAAGTTTCTGCCCTCAAACCTGTGCCTCTGTCTGAACCCCCGTATTAGCTTCTCGTTCGACCCTTTTTACTCCCATGATAGCACCGGATTTGACACCTCAGCAAGCCAGTGCTCTCTCCGAACTTTTGTTTTCGTACAGCGACAATTTTGATTTTGGCGACCGACCTTTGGCCCAGACATCTGTCGTTACCCATCGCATCAATACGGGTGATGCCAGCCCTATTCACAGAAGGCCTTGTCGAGTCTCTCTTGCTGAGCGCCGCGTGATACAGAAGGAGGTCGACAAGAGGTTGACAAATAATATTATTGAGCCTTCTGCAGTCCTTGGGAGTCTCCTGTCGTTTTAGTCAAAAAGAAAGATCAAACTTGAACATTCTGTGTAGATTACCGCCACCTCAATCAGATCACTAAAAAAGACGTTTATCCGCTCTCGAGAATTGACGACGCCCTCGACTGCTTGCATGGTGCCAGCTATTTTTCCTCGATCGACATGCGTTCCGGCTACTGGCAAATAGCTGTCGACGAACGGGATCGAGAGAAAACCGCATTTGTCACCCCAGACGGACTATACCAATTCAAGGTCATGCCATTTGGCCTCTGTAACGCTCCTGCCACCTTCGAGCGCATGATGGACTCGCTTCTCCGTGGCTTCAAGTGGACAACGTGCTTATGCTACTTAGATGACGTTGTCGTTTTCTCTCCCACGTTCACAAGTCACCTTGAACAGCTTTCTACGATACTGGCAGTCTTTCGCCGCGCCGGTCTTCAACTCAACGCAAAAAAATGCAGCTTCGGCCGCCGCCAGATCAAAATCGTGGGACATTTGGTTGACGAAAATGGTGTGCAGCCCTACCCTAGTAAAGTTCGTGCAGTCCGCGAGTTCTCTACACCCCGTAATACAAGTGATGTGCGAAGTTTTCTCCGGCTCTACTCCTACTTCCGTCGCTTCATTCGGAACTTCGCTGGCCTAGCACGTCCCCTTACCTCCCGTTTGGAGAAAAACGTGAATTTCTCGTGGAGCCGTGAACAAGCTCAGGCCTTCACAACGCTCATTTCCGCGCTCACCGCTCCTCCTGTACTGACGCACTTCGACCCGTCTGCGCCTACAGAGCTGCGCACCGACGCTAGCGGACATGATATTGGCGCCATCCTTGCCCAGTACCAGCACGGCCACTCTCGTGTGATTGCCTATGCCAGCCGCCTTCTATCTCAGTCCGAGCGCAATTATTCCATTACGGAGCGCGAATGCCTCGCACTTGTTTGGGCGTTGACCAAAATCCGCCCTTATTTGTTTGGGCGGCCCTTCAGCGTAGTGACGGACCATCATGCCTTGTGTTGGTTGTCATCACTTAAGGACCCTACTGGCCGCTTAGGTCGCTGGGCCTTGCGATTAGAAGAATACACGTCTACTGTTGTGTACAAGTCAGGCCGCCTACATCAAGACGCCGACTTCTTGTCCCGCCACCCCGTTGACCCTCCTGAACTTCCTGACAATACTTCTGACGACTGCGTTTTGTCCATTTAGAACTTTCTCCACATCGGCGTCGAACAGAGTCGTGATCCTTCGCTGCGCCCCATTATTGATCACCTGCGCAACGACAGCACCGATCCGCCCATCAGTATGTTTGTGCTGTTTAATAACACATTATACCGACGCAATACGCGCCCAAATGGTGTAGACCTTTTGCTTGTTGTCCCGACACATCTACGCTCTGCTGTTCTTGCGTACCTTCATGATGCTCCTACAACAGGGCACCTAGGAGTGTCCTGCACATACGACAATGTTCGACGGCGATTCTACTGGCCTGGCCTCTACCGCTCTGTTCGTCGCTACATCGCCGCCTGTGAGCTGTGCCAGCGCAGGAAGACCCCGTCTCTTCACCCTAGTGGGGCCCTGCAACCACTCGCAGCTCCAACTGAGCCCTTTTCTCGAGTTGGTCTCGACCTGCTTGGGCCATTTCCCACATCCACTTCAGGGAACAAATGGATTGCCGTAGCGACCGATTACGCCACCCGGTATGCCATAACCAGAGCTATCCCCACCAGCTGTGCCTCCGACGTTGCAGACTTTCTTTTGCATGACGTCATCTTGCTTCATGGTGCTCCTCGTCAACTGCTCACCGATCGCGGTCGCTGCTTCCTTTCTAAAGTTGTTAATGACCTTCTGCGCTCATGCGCTACGCGCCACAGCTTCACAACGGCCTACCATCCACAAACGAACTGTCTTACTGAGCGCCTTAATCGTACCCTGACCGATATGATGTCAATGTATGTTTCTGACCATCACCGTGACTGGGACATCTCTTTACCTTTCATAACATTCGCTTATAACTCCTCACGGCATAATACCGCCGGATACTCTCCCTTTTATCTACTCTTCGGCCGCGACCCTCTACTTCCCTTCGACACCTTACTGCCTCTTGACGATTCCTCCTGCAGTTACGCTTCTGATGCCATTGCCCGCGCTGATGCCGCCCGTCATATTGCTCGAGAGCGGCTTCGTGCGTCCCAGTGTTCTCAAAAGCACCGTTACGACCTCCAGCACCGTGACGCCTACTACCCTCCTGGCTCCCTCGTACTCTTCTGGCTCCCTGCTCGACGTGTAGGCATGTGCGAGAAACTTCTGCCCCGCTACGTGGGCCCTTACCAGGTTTTGCGGCAACTTACCGACGTGACGTACGAGATTATCCCTGTAAACCGCCACTCTCCTGCGAACCATCATCCAGAAGTCGTGCATGTCGCCCGTCTCAAACCTTATATCTCGCGCTCACCTGTGTAGTCTACGCACTGGGACTGTGCTTCTTCCGCGGGGGGGGGGGGGAGTGTTACGGTACGCAGTGAAAGAGACGATGACGAAGGGCTGGGCTAGTGGAGAAAGACGACGCTGTAGCTACGTCTGGTTCTCCTGTGATTGTGTCCCGGATGGTGAACAGTTGCGGCTACGACCTACCATCGCCTCCTAACATCTCGACGTGCCTCGTAACAATATGCAGCTATACTTAACAACCTCCGCGTTCGAGGACCTTCAACTACGTAAAGGATTTTCTCACAGGTCGAACAGCCGAACTAAATTTTGGAACCCTCCAATGTGACACTATATCACTTGGCAGCCGCGGCACCCCGCCGAGGTCCATGCAGTCCCCATTTCTCTTTACCTTGTCAATCTTATCAACCGCGGAAGAACTGAACCGTATACCTAATCTGTCCCATACGTTATACGCCGACGACAACTTTGGGGGTCACATCAGGAAATTACGCAGGAATAGAAGAAACCCTACAACTGACGGTGGACACCGTTACCGAATGTGTAGAGAGGGTAGGTCTATCCTGCTCCCCAACAAAATCAGAACTTCTGCTCATGCCTGGTAAACCAGGCACAGGTGCCATACCTAAATCCGGGTGCAGGTTAAGGGACAACTTATACCTCCGGTGTCCGTCATACGGGTTCTTGGAATTTACATCTAGAACAACGGCCGAAATACGGAGTCCCTCAATCGCCTCAATGCTAGCGTCTCTCAAACAATGCGTCTCATACGTCGAATCGCAAAATGCTATTCATGTACGAAGGAAACTGATCTCGTCCGCCTGGTCGTGGCATTTGTCATTATTAGAAATACCTACACGCTACCCTACCTCAAACCTAACGTAGCAGAAACACAACGTGTTGATTGTCGGATCAAACGGGCGTTCAATTCCGCACTTGGGCTCCCCATAAACATCTCTACGGAGCGCTTCAGAGCCCTCGCAGTCCACAACACTCTTAGCGAGCTGGTAGAGGCCCGCCGCACCTCTCAATACGAACGGCTAACGCACACACCGACCTGACGCTTTATCCTTGACGCGCTCTCAATCGGTTACCCGGCAACAAGACAGGGTAAATTGTCACTGCGACCTAGCTTGAAAGGCCTGCGACCTTGCTTTTAAATCCTACCTCTCCCGAAGAATATGCACCCTGAATTTCATTCAGACAGGCGAGTAGAGAGAGCCAAAGCCCTGCGCAAGCAATACTAGTCCAATCAACAGGTGGTCTATATCGATGCAGCCGAACACGCGGACCGCAAAGCATTCACGATTGTGACTGCAAATTATCAGGGTCAAAAACTCAAGGCTGAATCGATTATTACCGACGACCCGGAGGAAGCGGAGGAGGCTGCGATCGCCCTCGCGATAAGCTCAACCTCAGCCCTTCATATATTTAGCGACTCGAAAACCGCAATAGGAAATTACAGCAAAATCGGGATATCCCCTATAGCACTCAAATTGCTGCTTGCCTCTCAAACAACTCACCGTTCAATACAGCTAATTTGGACCTGCTAATGAGGCTGCCCACAATTTCGTCCCAGGACTCGTCAGCCGGGCGACGGGACAACCCCTCATGAGGTCGGCGAGGGATCGTATGGTTTTCTATAAAGAAAATACACTAGACTTCCGTCAAATACGTCCCGTATACCCTCCGGGACACAAATCTCTTAAAAAGGCACAGGAGGCCACCTGGTGAAAATTAACGACGCATTCCTTGCCAACTCCAGTCAACTACGCCCATGCATACCCTTTCAGCTTATGCCACCAGAGAGCCAACGTACACCACCTACTATGGGCATGCCCACAGGACCCCCCTCCGCGGGGTCTGCAGCTCTCCACCTGCTAGCAATGGGAGGCCGCATGCTCAGCTCGAACCGGGTATTCAAACTGTGGGTCGTCTAGCGTGCAACCCAGCTCGCCGGAGCTCAAGGGCTCCTGGCCATCTAGCGCGGAAGCTCCTGCCTGCCTGACTTCCTCAAATAATAACTGTTTATCCTCCTTCTCCTCCCTCTCTTCCATGCTCTCTGCCATGAACCTAACCACGCTCTCCTCACGTCGCCGTGTCGAATCCCTAAAATTCTTGCATTCCATAGTTAGCTCTACAGTTAGGACTTCTCGTGATAATACATTAATTTTGCGCCAACCTCATCTACAAGCAGTCATCACCTCAACTTAGTACCCTACCACGCACGTACTAACATGTCCATGTTAAGTTTCTTCCCCCGCTCTATTGAACACTGGAATTCCTCAACTGGGTCTATTCGCTCATATCCTCCCCATAGTTTTTAATCCGCCATCGAGGATAGGGGGTTGGGTTGTGGGGTTTAACGTCCCAAAGCGACTCAGGCTATGAGAGACGCCGTAGTGGAGGACTCCGGAAATTTCGTGCACTGACATCGCACAGCACACGGGCGCCTTGCTTGTCGCCTTAATCGAAAAGCGGTCGCCGAAGCCGGGATTCGTTCCCGCGTCCTTGGGAACATTAGTCGAGCGCCGTAACCACTGGGCCACCCCGGAAGGGTGCCATCGAGGATGAATGACCCTGGTCATCTATTTCTGGCGCGTACTTGTGAATTTTCTTGTATATACATTTTTTCTGTCTATTGTATTGTACTTTGATTTTGTGTTATAATCGAATTTTCTTGTATATACATTTTTTTCTGTGTATTGCATTGTACTTTAATTTCGTGTTATACTCGATGTATATACCTATGCTTTTGTAGCCCACTCCTGCCATAGCGCACATGCAGTATGTGTGAATAAATAAATAATTACAAGGGACTTTAGCGACTATAGTAGTGAAAGGCGAAAGCCTGAGAAGTCCCATCTTGTTTAGCGTTCCTACCATCTGCAATTCCAGACTTGAACACGCGCCAAAGAACGCCACACGACAGGAGCGGTGATTGATTGATTTATAGGAAGGGAAAGGCGCGGTAACTGTCTCACTTGTTTTTTGTGGACACCTCAACCGCGGCGTAAGGGAAGGGAGGAAGGTGAGAGTGAAAGTGGAAAGAGAGAAAGAGGAGCCGTAGTGGAGGGTTACGGAGTAATTTCGACCACCTGGGGATCTTTAACGTGTGCTGACATCGCACAGCACACGGACGCCTCTTCGTTTCGCCTTCATCGAAACACAGCCGCCGAAGTCGGGTTCGAACCCGGGTACTCCGGCACAGTAGTCGGGCGTCTTACAGGAGCGATGGCGTACCATTCAAACGCAAACTTGTCGGAGAAGAGTGCGTTCCTCCACCACTGGGGGCGGACGTGCGATTCATGGGCTCCGCTGACAATCTTCGATTGCGGCGGATTAGAATACTGGATCACCATATATTTAGCATCCACGGGTTGCCTTCAACACCTGACATCGCCTGATACCACCAGTGAGCCTGTGAGTGCCACATTTTCGGCTGTCTGACTTCTCGCTACCCCGTGAAGAGCGCTAACCCTAACGGCCAAGGGGTTGGGGTGCCTTACCGCCGCGGAGACGCCGGTGCGCCCGCGGATGCGCGGCATAGCGTTCGCGCAACGCGGGTCTAACGACGCTCGCCAGTGAGTGCTCCCGCTTCATTGATGACTACCACGACCACGATGAATTCTCTAAGAGGCTACGACCCGACGGAGATGGACTTCACTCTTGTACCAACATCCCAGCAGCAGCTGATGCCCCCGCAGGATCTCCCGAAGGAAGACAACAGCCATGGCTGGAACATATGGTCCCGGCGCAACAACGACAGATCGGCGCAAGCTAAATCCACGCCTCCCAAGAAAGAGCAGGGGAACAAAGAACACCGAGAGCCTCCTGCACCGAGACCTCCGCGTCTACCGAGTCTCAGGAATTTTCCATACAAAGTCATCATCCGACCTAAAACCAC
>JAJIZL010026005.1:242719-260381 GCA_023969395.1 Amblyomma maculatum
AAGAAGACAGACATCTCGAAAACCAGGGACCGATCCCAGTCCTTCCCCCCTCTGGTCGACCAGCCTCCTCAGCTAGAAAATAAGGTGAGATGGGGCCCGCGATCTCCCTCACTGGTCAAAGAAAATCAACAGCTTAAAGAACAGGTTGAACTGCTTAGAGCACAAAATCAATTACAAACTGAACAAATTCAACAACTGACAAAACAGATGGAAATGCTTAGCCGACACATTTTACCCGCAGAGGGCGCGCAGGAACCTCCGACTCCTCCCCCGAGTAAAATACACCCGCCCCCCGAGTCCGGCCGTAGAAATACTCCCTCAGACTCGTCATCACACACGCCTCCTAAAAGGAAGGCTACAAACCAAGATAATGTGCCAACACAGACTCCGACCAACATTGACCTTGTAGCCTCCATTACACTTCTTGAGCAAAACATCGGAGAAAAATTTGAATCCATAGCTACCAGCACTAACACCTGGGCAACGAATCTAGACGCGAGGATGGTAGTGCTCGAGCAGCAAGTCCAGCTACAGCAGCAACAGCAGCAACAAATGCAACCACAGATGCAGCACATCCAAACTGCTCTCAGTACACTAATAACAGGCCAGACCCCGCTTTACCACCTCACCCCCGACCCCCAGAATGGCGGAACACCGTAGTACTCGCGTGTGGCACTGGAACTGCAGAGGCTTTCGCCCAAAGCGTAGCAATTTGCAGCTTCACTTACAGGCTCTCCCGACAGAGGAAACCCCTACTATCATTGCACTACAAGAAACAAACGCCCCGGTCAAATTGCTAAACTACACACCGCACATGGTGTTAAAATCTCAACAACACAGAGTCGCGACGCAAGTGCATTGGAATTACACTGCCGCGGATCACACCATCGAAGTACAGGGTGTTGATTGTCTACTCGTCGAGCTACTCCCCAAGGAACGAAAAAGCCCCAGCCTTTTCGTTCTAAATATTTACAGTCCTCCCAAAGCGAAGCCAGCCCCCTTAATAGAGGCCCTACAACGGGCTCTCAGTATCAGCGCTAACCACCCATTAATGATAATACGGGACTTGAATGCAAGCCACTGCAGCTGGGGGTACACAAAGAATTGCTCGAAGGGCTCACGTCTGTGGTCATTCTTCCAAAGTGAGGGTCTCACCCTAGTCAATGACACACAACATCCCACCCGTATAGGTTCAGAAGAACACCTCCCCGGATCTCACCCTCACGCGGAACATCACAGAGTGCTTCTGGCTAAACACTTATGACTCCCTAGGGAGCGACCATTACATAATTCAGACCTCCCTCTCCTTGTCTTCTATCACCGCACGAGTTAAACGCCAACTCAGAATCACAGACTGGAACCGCTTTCGTGCTATTCGTGTTGCGGCCCCAGAGCGCATAGATAACCTACAAGACTGGCTGGCTGGCATCCAAGGTGACGTTCACTCGGCCACAAAAGAGATGCCTAACGTCCAAAATGCTGAGGTTACCGATAATCGGCTTCTCCACATGTGGGAAGCACATTCTAGCCTCCAGAAAAGATGGCTGAAGTGCAAACGAAACCGTTCCTTAAGGCTTCGAATCTCTGCCCTTTTACGGGAATTGGAGAGTTATGCAAGGCAGCTCACACAACAACAATGGAACCAGGTGTGCGATCGCCTCGCGGGAAACCTTGGCCTTAAGGATACATGGCATTTCTTATGATGTCTGCTAGAGCCAGAGCAGACAAAGAATATACAACAAAAAAACGTCGCCCGCCTTATTCATGGCCTTGACATGGATAACGACGAAGTAATTACCACTCTTAAGGACACCTACCTTAACACAGCACCGAAAACGCCCCTCCCACCGTATTTAGGTACCCCCAACCCGGATCTAGACGCTCAGATCGAGCAATGGGAAGTAAGGGCAGCCACGATGCAACTCCACACAACCTCCGCGCCGGGTGCGGATAAAGTAACGAACAAAACTCTCAGAAACTTAGACGAAAATTCCATCCAAGCCATCACCGATCTGTTTAACGAACACTGGCGAGAAGGAACGCTGCCCCCGGAGTGGACGCACGCTCAGGTTACCTTCATTCCCAAACCTGGAAAACCCTTGGCCCTCTGCAACCTCCGCCCGATATCACTCACGTCGTGCTTGGGTAAATTATTCGAACACGTCGTACTCAATCGCCTGCTCGAGCACATGCGAGCCCGTGACTTATTTCCCCACACTATGCTAGGTTTCCGAAGCCACCTTTCCACCCAGGATGTAATGCTCCAAATCTCAGAAGACATACTTCACCCTAGACATTGCAAACGAACCAGAGCTCTTCTGGCTCTTCACCTGCAAAAGGCATTTGACAATGTCCTACACTCCGCCATATTGGAGTCACTCACGAACCTGGAAGTAGGCGCCCGGACGCACTCCTACGTAACGGCCTTCTTACGAGACCGCACGGCCGAGCTCAGGTTCGCAACGCTGCAGTCCCCATCTTTCTCTCTAGGCAATAGGGGTACACCGCAGGGTTCCGTGCTATCCCCGCTTTTGTTCAACATCACTCTCATTCCTATGGCTAAACAACTTTCACAAATACCGCATCTCTCCCACTCTCTCTATGCTGACGATATCACCCTGTGGACCACCACAGGAAATCTCGGAGACGTAGAAGAGACCCTACAAGCAGGGGCTGACACGGTGGTGAAATATGCGGCCACGGTGGGCCTCGCATGCTCCCCCGCCAAGTCAGAGCTCCTGGTCATGCATGCTGGCCCCAAGCGACAAGACCAACCACGGTTGACCGTATCACTGAGCGGACAGCCGATAAGCGAAGTGCATCGGCTCCGTGTGCTTGGTATGTTTTTACAGGACAATGGCCTTAACACAGAAACCATGTCCAAGCTCACTACAGCCAAGCAGCAAACAATTAGACTGATCAAACGCATAGCCAACAAACACTGCGGTATGCGAGGGCACGACCTGCGACGCTTAGTACAGGCGTTTATTATTAGCCGAGTAGTATAGTCTCTACCCTACCTGTTTCTTACGAAAAGAGAAACAGAGAAAGTAGACTCACTAATCCGCCAAGCTTACAAGACCGCCCTAGGACTACCCAGGAGCACGCCCACACTGCGTCTCTTAAACATGGGAGTGCATAACACCCTCAGCGAACTGGCGGAGGCGCACCGAATCGCGCAGATTAATCGACTCTCCATCACACCCACTGGCAGACACATTCTCTCCTCCCTCTAAATTAGGCCAATTGGAACTCCTCCCGAGAATACTCACCGCATACCGGCATCGATTATGGAAAATCTCAATTTCCACCCTTTGCCGAAAAACATGCACCCGATCCACCACCAAGCTCGAACGGAAGCCCGAGCTAAGGCACTGCACAGAGCGCTTGCAGGGGACCCGGACGCGGCTTACGTAGATGAGCCTGAGTACCGCAATGAACAGGCGTATGCAATCTCGGTTCTCTCAAGCTGCTTTGACCAAATCACCTGTAGCTCAGTCAGAGCTCGCACCTCCGAGGAAGCGGAGGAGGCGGCTGTGGCACTAGCAGTTGCAACCTCCACTGCCACACTCGTCTTTACTGACTCGAAAACCGCTTTTCAAAATTTTGTCCGGGGACGGCTACACACAGTGGCCCACCGCATCCTGACCTCTAGCTCACAACCGCCCCGACCCATACAATTAATGTGGGTGCCTGCCCACTCGGGTAACCCCGGTAACGAGGCGGCCCACGCTGCTGCTCGAGCACACGTCAACCGAGCGGCGGCTATCGTGGACCCAGGCAGTGCAAGGGACAGACTACTCACATACAAGGAGATTACGCTCCACTACCGTGCCCAAAGAATCTACTATCCTCCACCTCATCACTCACTTACTAAATTAGAACAGGTCACATGGAGACAACTCCAGGCTCGCACGTTCCTCTCACCAGCACTACTCGCCCTATTCCACCCGACAAAATATCAACCCGAATGCTCCCTCTGCGGGGCCCCGAGGGCTACATTCGAGTACATCATGTTTATCTGTAGAGAATTTCAACCTCCGGCGCAATGGGGCCTAACGGACCACGAGGGATGGGAGATCGCGGTCTCCAGCTCGGACCCGGCTAGCCAAAAAAGGCTGGTCGACTGGGCGGGAAAGGTCGCCGCCAGGCACCACCTGCCGGCCACCTGCCGAGATCAAGAGTCGGCCCAGACCTAGTGCTTCACCTTGTCGACTCATAAATAAAGTTTGTACCACCATCCGACGGCTCGATATGAGGCCCCATCTGCAGCCGGTGTGACGTCATCACGTGACGTCATGTCATGTGATCTCACTTCAAGGTCAATGGTGGCCACCGCCGGGAGGCGACCAACGGCGCGATATGAGGCCCCATCTGCAGCCGGTGTGACGTCATCACGTGACGTCATGTCACGTGACCCCACTTCAGGGTCAATGGTGGCCACCGCCGGGCGTCGCGCGAAGGCCCGAAACCTACGTTAATATGCTTCGCATAAAAAGATTTTTGGGGGGTTACATGGTCCACAATTGTGACCCTGACAAATATGAACACAGCACCAGCGGCGCGTCTGGCGTAGGTAGCTCGGCAAGTGCGCGCGCCTAGTCCGGACTACAATCGGAGTGACTGCGCGCATTGAGTGCGACGCCGCGGCTATCACTGGGGCCACGGTCGAAACCAACCACTTTGCGATTACGTGATTCTCAGGGGATGCCAGACGAATGACAAAATCTTTGGATCTAGCGATCTACCTCATAGGCGCTATGCAAGTGTTTGAAACTGGCAATAACAGTTACATTTGAGCGCCCCCAATCGAAGGCCCTAGTGTTTTTTTCTAAAAAAAATATTTTTCTGCTGCTATACTATTTGTAAAAAGAGCTCCATTGCTGCAAATACAACATATATCATAAAAAAATAAAAAGTGAACTCAACTCTTTACCTAATTAGAGCAAAAATTTAAGTAGTTTTCTTTTTGCTGATGGGGCCCCCAATATAACACCAGGGCTAAATAAATTTAAAACTAGTTACCTTTGTCCTAAAATGTTTGGTCTTCCAAAAAAAACACCCGGTGTGAGGCTACTGGTAATACAGCACACCAGTTATGCTAAATTTGGTAAATCTTTTATCTGCTTGTGGTGAATAGAATAAAAGACCTAAATTTCGGTCTGTTAAGTACGAGTTGAAGTTTCATAAATTTCTTCGCTACGACCGGGAGAGGTGGACAGATGTCCTTGACTCTCATTGACCTTCATAACCCACGTAGTGTCGGCCTTTGTACCGCGGGGTCCAAGTGGACACCACAGCCTCCCAAAACAAAGTTTTGCTTCGGCGGAGTTGCCCCGCCGGAGTGGTGCAGTGGTAAGACGCCCGACTACTGTGCCGGAGTTCCCGGGTTCGAACCCGACCGCGGCGGCTGCGTTTCGATGGAGGCGAAACCAAGAAGCGTCGTGTGCTGTGCGATGTCAGCGCACGTTAAAGATCCCCAGGTGGTCGAAATTACTCCGTAGCCCTCTACTACGGCTCTTCTTTCTCTCTTTCCACTTTCATTCCCACCCTCCTCCCTTCCCTTACGGCGCGGTTCGGGTGTCCACAGAGCAAGTGTGACAGTTACTGCGCCTTTCCCTTCCTGTGAACCAATTTAACTTAACTTCGGCGGAGTTGCACACTGTGTTTTAACCCCAGGAAGATTCTCACTGTGTAAGATCTGCTTTTGAAGCACGGAAGGTTTTGTATTGCAGATGAAAACAACCCGACAATATTTCAGCTGCCTTTATTTTTATAGAGATTGGCGAAAGGGCCAGTTTGCAGCTGCTTTTAATGGAACCTGCTGCTTTTTGCTAATTTATGCGGAGGGACATAATTTTGCGTGCTCTTGCAGTAGTGGATAGCATATTTATGCAATACGTCCGTGAGATGCTTTTATAAGCATAGTTTGAGCTCACCCACCACCCGGCTGACAAAACCTCAGGCATAATAGCCAACATTATCATTCCTTGGGTGCAAGCAGTGGGCTTAGACCAAGAAAATATCAAGTGGGGAAAGTTCTTTAGAATTGGAGTACTATACTTATTTGTGCTTCGTGAAGCTGGAATGCAGAGGAATTCCCTCATTGAGCTACGTATCATCTGTGTACTCAAATACGGAAGCATTACTAATAGCAGAAAAATAACAGTAAATTTTGCCTTTCGTGTCATCTTGAGCTCTTCTCTCGTTTCATTTGGACGAAGTTGTCCGATGGCACACTGTTCAAGTTGTACTGGAATCATTGTTAAGGTTCTCTTTCCATACTTGAAAGACACCTTAGACAAACAAAACCTATACTGGCGTCCTTCGTCCTGGCAAACGTGTATTAAGACAACCTTGGTAGTCTATCAAACAGACCAAGCACGCTCGTTGTAATGTGCTGCAAACGTAAGTAGTAGGCTTGAAAGTTGTTCCTCTCTGCTAACAATAAATAACAAAATTTAGTCGACGCTTCATTATTAGTTTGCAAGAAAATTCTAATACTTTATTTCATAAATACCCTAAAAGCATAACAGAGGGATATACGCCCATTCCTGTTAATTTATTTAAACTGAAATACATCAAGCGCCTATTCTCCGCTACTTTCGTACACTTTTTGTTTTATTATTTTGGCACGCCCGCTATTTCTATCAAACAAGCGCTTGAAAGTACGCGTCATAAGCATGAGTGTGAATAAATTGTTCTCAAAGCCGCTCATGGGGGGTTTACCTCAATGCCATCAATCACCACGTTACGCGTATATTTATAACTTGGGTGAACGGCAGGCTCAAATAATTACTCTTTCAGGCGGTACGGCACATGCTATAGTAGCGCTAACATTGAAAAATAAAATAATAATAAGCTGTACGAGAAAACGATGTGAAACCAAACGTGAAGCGAAAACACTGTAAGCGGAGAAGGAAGCGCCGATAAAACCGCGGAGTAGCAGACTCATGTCGAATGACGGGAACCTCGGCCATTGCCACCAAAAGGCAGCCATCGAGACGGGCGTCAAGTTGGCGAAGTGAAGCCTCCATTCTCTTTATTTGCCTTGGCGGCGGTAGCTAAGAAATTGACTGCGCCGGACCAGCTACTTTCGCCTCGCATAAAACGGTCGGCCGTAAAGTGGCGACGTTACACCGCTGCGGTGACGAAGTAGACGACCGAACACAGACCGATTGCCAGCCGCACAAGACAAGAAGTGTGGAGATTCTAATTTTCCACAACTCAAGCTCGAAGCAAAAAAGGAGCAATCTCTAGGAGTGCCTAGCGTGCCTGTGGGGTAGGAGGATCGTTGCTCGACTCTGTTTGCCGCAATCGTCAATCATGTGTCTTTTCTTCGCCAGCACGTTACTATATTTTCTTTTCCATTTGCAATATAGCGGAAGAGAGGGTGTTTTGAAAGGTGCAATCACAGGAATTACTCCAAACGTGAAAGTCGATGTGGCTTTATTGATTTTCAATAACGATTTTACTGACTGCGCTCTTGACATGTCGAAGAGGCGCCAAGTGGATATCGGAGCCGATGCACTTAGCTGATGACGTTTCACCATGCGGAGCAGGGCTTTCGACCTTCAGCGTGCCAACCGCAGGTTTCAGTTGTACGCTGTTACTAGTCTTTTCTCTCTCTCCCTCCTTTCTAAGGAGAGGTCATAGACATGCTACTGAGTACAGCCAAGCACACAGGACAACGGCTAGCGGCAGTCAAACCTGAGGGACATTATTTACTTTCTGCATACCGTCATGATAATTTGAAGTGTCGAAAGCAGCGGGATCAAGTTTAGAGCTATTACACGATTTTGAGGAAGCTGAAATAAGCATTTAAAAGCGCGTTATTCTGACTGTAGTAGTGACATTGAAAGTCAACACCAGAGAGCGCCTGACAACGTAACCATCTTGTATAGGATGTCTGTGTAAACATTTATAGCTACTAAATACACACCCGGATGAAGCAAGGAAGCTCATGAGACTAGCTTCGTTGTCAGTACGTGCATGTGCTTCTGTGTAATCGCGCTATGAAAAATGAAATAGATCCCGCCTCGAAAGCTTTCAAGATCACAAGTGAAACAGAAATCAGGTGTTTTAACCGTGCGGATATCATATTGTTACTTATCGGTATTAGCTAGTAGTGCTGAGGATGATGAAGTGCAACAGACTCCGAGAAGAAGACGACGCTGCGTGTGGTGAAATCGGTGCTGTCATCAACGCTAGTTGTGCGGACAACTTTCGGACTGTACATCTTCCCCGTAACATCTCTTGGTGGAGGTGCGAGTAGACCGACGATGTTGATGTCGACGACTGGCTAGCCCTATACGAACGCGTGAGCAAGCACTACAGGTGAGATCCCACACTCATGCTCGCGAACATAACCTTTTACTTGACTGGCACCGCGAGGGTGTGGTTTGAAACCCACGAAGATGACCTAACATCTTGGGATATCTGCAAACATAAGCTCCACGACCTCTCCGGAAAGCCTATTGGGCGCCACATCGCCCCCAAGAAAGCGCTCGCCTCTCGCGCCTAAACGTCTACGGAGTCTTATCTCACTTACATCCAAGACGTCCTACCTTTATGCCGCAAAGTCGACCAAGGCATGCCTGAGGAGGATAAAGTCGGTCATATAGTAAAAGGCATTGCCGACGATGCCTTCAACCTCCTGTTGTGTAGGGATTGTTCCACCGTGGACTCTGCTGCAGGTATGCCGGCGTTTCGAGCAAGCAAAACAGAGGCGCATATATCATCGTTTCGACCGGCTGCCGAACACGGCTGCTAGCGCCTCCTGTGTCGATCTTCCGTCTCCTCGACCGCCTGCTAACGACAGTACGTTGACACGCATTGTTCGGCAAGAGCTTGAGGCTATGACCCCCGCGGCGTCACTATCGCATGCACCCGACAACACCCTGGCTACCATATCACTTATTCAGGCTGTTGTTTGCCAAGAAGTTGCGAATATGGGCCTCCCTTCTGCCAGCGCCACCGACACTGTTGATTACCTGACCCTCCAGTGATTGCCCCGATATCGGTACCGCAATCCAAATTAGTTGCTTTACCCATGACAATCGCCCCATCTGTTTTACTTGTTCGCGCGTTGGACACATTTCCCGTCACTGCCGTAGCCGCTGGCACACTCCGTGTCGTCAGTTTACCTACGTCGACCGCCGCGGAGACTATGCCCCTCGCTATTCTTCACCTCGCCCCGCCAGACCCGTGTTGACCCCGGTTCTACTGTCCGTGCTGCCAACCGTTCACCATCTCCGCAGACACGACGTTCGCGTTCTCCTCTTCCTCGCCGCAGTTCGTCACGGTCCTATTTTGGCCACTTACAGGAAAACTAGCCAATGCAGCTCCCGGAGGTGACACTGTATTTATGACCCGGACCGAAAAACCTCTGCTGACCGCTGCCCTACAAAATAACCGTATCGACGTCCTTGTGGATGGAGTTCCCGTTTCCGCTCTCATTGATACAGGCGCCCAACTGTCCGTTCTCAGCTCCTCATTTCGTCGTCGCCTCAAGAAAGTCCCTACTCCTGCCGTCTCGTCCACAGTTCGCGTCGCCAATGGTAGCCCTGCAACAGTAGTTGGTATGTGTACGGCGCGAGTTACCATTGCTGGCCATCATGCCCGAGTGTTATTCACTGTCCTCCACGAATTCCCCCACGACGTTATCCTTGGCATTGACTTTTTAACAGCCCACTCTGCCCTTATTGACTGCTCTGCCGGCCTACATCGCTTGGACCTTCTGCTCTGCTCTGAAGACCCCTCCTGCTCACCTCGCCTTCGATCAGCACAGTTCATCCGCCTTCCTCCTGAAACTGCCGTTTACATCTCTATGTCGCCATTCCCACCCGTCCCGGAAAGCGACTATCTTGCGTGTCCTGTTACTGATGTCATGCTACAGCGGCACGTCACCCTTCCTCATCTAATTGTGCACATCTCTCAGAACCGCACCACTCTCCCTGTCCTTAACTTCAGCTTGTCAACTCAAGTTCTGCCTGTGGGATATTTATCACATATATGACGTATCATGTCGTTTCTTTCAATTTTTGCTAGACTCAATGGTGTGCGCAGAGATAATATTGCAGTGCCGTCATTCCACACGTTAAATGGTAAAATCCTGTTGTTCTGTTCTTAACTTCCGTAGAAATATGGCAGCGCTGGTGAGGCGCTACTTGTCTTTGCTGCAGGACTGCATCCATTCGAATGCCTTCTGCTGCAAACTTGAGAAGTGGCTATCACGTAGACGTAAAACAAAGACAGGAGTTAAGTTCTTCTTCATAGGAGACTGGCTATTCAGACAAATAAATTTGAGAGAAAGAGCTCACTTAGGCGGTGTTGCGGTATTTCGTGGACTGAGATGTGTCTTTCGTTATGGCTGCCGCAACCGCAAGCAGTGGCTGAAGCTTCATTGTTGGCACTATGCCCCATTTGTCTGTTCACCAACTGAATTCAACGCACAGTGCGTAGGCAGCTACTTCATATACCCCTGCATACGGCTATGAAGACTCGGCACCCTATACAAATATACCTCAGAGAAAGAAACTTCATTACTCCGAAGCAAGTGAGCATTTGTACGATGAAACCACTTACAATTCACATTCCCAATGAAGAAGGAACTACAAAACCACACCTTATTGAAAATCCTCCAAACGATTAATAAACACGATTAGTTTTAGACGCAGTTCTTCCTCATCGTAAGTTTAAGCAGCAGTAAAAAGGCAGTTGATTATGAACTTCCAGTGTGCGCGTTTGTGGAGATCACCGTGACGGTTTGAAAAACAATATCTCCTAAAACAGGTTAACTCTTACACACGTGCATAATTTTCATACAGGGACAAGTTGTTTTGGCTGGTATATAGCAAAAAAGTGATTTCACAAGTGCCGTGTTATTCTTGGAAGAGTGCAGTGCTATCAGGTGTCCGTGCCACAAATTAAAGTGATGTTAATAATTTTAACATAGTCAAAGCAGGTTGGTCGAAGAGAGGCGTGGATGTTAATCCGTCTCGTACGAAGTAGAGCTGAGAACCCTTTTTGGTAAGCATCCGATCTCTCAGAAGTCGAACATTAGGCCAAAGAAAAAAAATGTACCCATCGAAATAAAACCAGTCAGTGTCTGTTTTTAAGGTGTTGTACGTGCGCCCAACTTGCAGTCACCCGCCCAGACAGCAATAGATAAAACTCACTGCTCAGTTCCTTTTCACGTTCCATGACCCTGATGGGAACTTAGAACCTCGAACCGCGAACGAAATCGTGGAGAGCCTGAGTTATGTGACCTTGCAAAAATTATGAGGCATTGATCTAATCACTTTTCGAGGCACTAGTTGAAAAAATATCACTTACCTTGCATACCTCTTATCAGCTGTCTATTACAAGTTCATTCTCTAAAAACAAACGGCTCCCAATTCGGCAAAGATACGAGAGCCGCTTATATACTATTGGGCCGGCCCAAATTTTAAATATGCGTGTGCCATGGTTTCTACCGTGGCGGCTCCAACAAATGGCAACCAGGAATCTCACTGCTTGTACACTAAAGCTGAAAGTAGAAAGAAAAGTAACATGAATTGTTTCTGCGCTCTGTTAGCATTTATAAATTTATAAATTGTGCAGCGTTTTCCCCTTTTACGCGTTTCGATCGCTAGTAGTGAAAGTTTTTATAAATTTTATATATCATATTTTTATCAATGTTTTGCTGGCGCTGGTCACGTTTTCATTTGACCATGCAGACGATATCGTTTCAGATGTTATCAGGTTTAGAGGTCTGATAGGCAATCTCAGAGAAAATGAAAACAAAAATAGAGGGAGAACTAGGGGGACCAATTTGGGAAAGTAAATTGATGGGTGATACGGTTTTTACCCTGCAGTGCAGTTAGAATAAGTGAGGACTTAAGGTAAGCACCACATGCGAACTTTTTCGCAAGCTACAGCATAATACGGCAATATTGTACAACTGAAAAGGTTGCGAGCTCAATAATCTGGATTATTTACAAGTTGTGGCAGATATACAGGTGCTCAGCAATGCAAAGGGATTCTTTGAGCCCTATATCAACAAGAGAACCCTTTCAGGCTGGATCTAGGCACGTACCAGGCAATACCTGGATGACGGCAAATCGTTGCCTAGATGTTCGCTCTCGGCTTTGGCTCAACGGGAGCTAAAAGCTCAGAACATGACGGCTCTGAACGGAAAAGGTTTGATAGAAATAATTTGGGAGGAGAGAAGAGGAGGTGGTTAAAAAACCCTAAATTTTCGCCGTCATATCTGGGCTATATGCACTCCTCGGCCTAAGGGTTCTGCTTTCGATAATTGTAACAGTGTTTGATTAAGTGTAAAATTTATCGTCGCAATCTGTGGGCTGTTTTTTTACAGAAAAGGTAAAACTTTTACTCGAAGTTTAACTTCAAAAGACGCGCGAAAACAAGCATCTAGCCTTTGGTTAGCCCATGGGTCTGCCTTGCTGGGTGGTCGACACGTCTGACAATACGAGACACGTTAAGCTCTGATCGAAGTCGTGCGCTAGCTGTTATAATCTGTTCGTGCCGGTGATGTAGGTTAATGATGACGATGTGCGCGATTGTAGTTTACGTGGCATCGGCAGTGTGTTGCTCTGTAATCTTGAGAAGTCTTCAGTGGTGTTTCCTAAACTACGTGCGAATAATGCGCGTAAATGTAACATATTTTCACTGTAATCTGTCTATGACTGTAATCAGCAACATGTTTACAAAAATAGTGGCAGCTGAAATCGGATATGCGTAGCGAAAGGAACTGCATACAGCCTATACAGCAGCTATAGCTTCCGCCAAGGAGATTTACTTCTCCGGACTCGCCGAATCTATTAACAGTAATCCCAAGGCATTTTGGAGCTACCTAAGAAAGACACGCAAGGAGAGAACAGGTATTCCGAGTATTCTTTACGATGGAAACCAGATATCTGAGAATAACGCTAAAGCTGACTGTTTTAATAACTACTTTAAATCAGTATTTCTAAAAAAGAACAAAATAAATACTTTTCCCGACACTACTTCTAGAGTGCAAAACGTAATGCCTTCAATAACAATCACAGTTGAGGGTATCAGGAAGTGCCTAAACTCCATTGACGAAACCAAAGCTACTGGTCCAGATGGAATCTCTCCTAGAGTACTCAAAGCCTGTTCTTTCAGTATATCTCAGTACTTACAAGTAATTTTTTGCAAAACACTCGAATGCAGCCTAATACCCAAAGACTGGAAAAAAGCTTATGTCGTACCAGTTTTTAAAAGCGGTTCCAAATTCTCTGTGAACAACTATAGACCAATCTCACTGTGCTCCGTATGTTGTAAAGTGTTCGAGCACTTACTATACAGCAATATAATTAGACACTTAGAACAAAGCAGCTTTTTCTTTCCCAACCAGCATGGTTTCCGCAAAGGCGTGTCCTGCACCACTCAGCTGGTTGAACTTTTTCATGAGCTAGCGGATACTGCTGAAAAAAGGTTCCGTACCGATGCAGTTTTTCTCGACTATCGCAAAGCATTTGATTCCGTCTCACATGAACTACTAAAGTACAAAATGAGAACTCTTAACCTGGATGATAAAGTTGTGAAAGTAATCGAAGACTACCTGAGCGACAGAATGCAATGCGTGGTAATTGGAGGCGAAAATTCTAGCTTTGTTGAAGTTACTTCGGGAGTGCCGCAGGGCTCGGTGCTGGGACCGCTACTCTTCCTAATCTATATCAATGATATCCCTTCAAACATATCTTCACAAATAAGATTATTCGCAGATGATTGCGTTGTTTATAGACCAATCCGAAATGTACAAGATGTAGATGCCCTGCAGCAGGACCTGAACAGCATAGCCTCCTGGTGCCAAACTTGGCAACTTGGCCTGAACACCAACAAATGTTACCAGGTAACATTTACTAAGTCTAGGATTCCTAATGAACCTACCTACAAACTAGGTGATACCACTCTCAGCACGGCAAAAGAAGTTAAATATCTAGGAGTCCTACTAACTGCTGATCTGTCCTTTGCAAATCATATTGATATGACCGCCAAAAAAGCTGGGAAAATGCTCAACCTACTCATACGGACCCTTGGAACTGCTCCTCAGATTCTTAAAAGTACTGCCTACAAGTCACTGGTAAGGCCTCAACTGGAATATGCGTCTGCAGTATGGGATCCGCATCAGCGGTACCTGATTGATAAATTAGAAGGTATACAAAACCGCGCAGCCAGATTTATATCAAGGCAATATTCCAGACATGCCAGCATAACACAGATAAAGAAACACATAGAACTCGAACCGCTACAGATAAGGCGCCAGAAGCAAAGGCTCAAACTTCTGTACTCAATATACACCGACACAACAGGCATTAATAAGGAAAAGTACCTGAAAACAGCCCACTATATTTCTAACAGGACAGACCACAGTTTTAAAATACGAGAAATGGCGTGTAAAACTAACTACAAAAAGTACTCATTTTTTCCACGCACTATTTCTGAATGGAACAGGTTGCCAGCTAATGTGAGTGCAGACCGAGATGTATTTTTACGGCTAATCAATGATTTGTGATTTTACTGTTCCTTCAAACTATTATTGTTGACCGAATGCACTGTTGTTCCTATTGTATTTCTTTTTAATTCATTACTCCTTTGTCTACCCCCCCCCCCCTCGCTTTTTTTGTTCTTTCTCTCATGTGATTTTTTTTGTCACTTTAACGTTGTACCCACTCCCCTGCTATAATGCTTCGGCGCTGCAGGGTGTACTGTAAATAAATAAATAAATAAATAAATAAAAACTACCGAACAGATTGTTTACAAAGTCCGACACGAACATTCTCACCTCTGATGCACTGGCTGCAAAAAGTAGGAGGCGATAGCTAATTTGGTGCACCTTCTTGGCGCCTTCCGAATCTTTTCTTCCATTTGACTAGTTTCTTCTCCTCCCTCGTCTCCTCTTCTTTTTCTTTTTAGCTCAACTTCTGTGAGCTGGAGCAGCTAGTTTCCACGGTTACAGCGAATGCGCAGTAGTAATTAGCTACGCTTGCCTGTAATGCTCCTCTGACTAGCCTAGTGTAGCTTTCGATCTTAAACGGCGCTTGCATGGTGATCTCATGCAGAGGTGATGTATTCGTACCACAACGTGCTGAAACACAACAACCGCTGTAAATATTTATTCAGCCGAAGGCCTTTATTGCATCATCGTTGTCAGCAGAAGCTGTCGGCAGAAGGTGTCACGCTTTCGAGGGAGATAGTTGAAAATAAATAAACCTTGTTTCCACTGGAAATCCAAACTCCATCCCTCGAATTCCCAGCCAGATGCTTTACCAACTGCGCCAGCCCCAACTAGTGAACCGTTCATCTCAATTCCCCTTGTCTGCCTTGAGGATAGTAGGGTTTCGTGAGTGACAGATACTGCGCCTTTCATTTCCTGTAAATGAATTATAGAATGGCGGTCAACTTTGATGCGTTCAATGGAATGCTGCTTGTATTCGACAAGGGAGGGGTGCAAAATGTGCCATCACGACTGGTGATGGCGTCACCAGGCGATTCATGCGTAGACGAAGCTGACCCCGCCCGGCGTCCGATCCGGGCGTCCGATCCAGGCATCCGTGCGGCGCCCTTGATTTGGCGCTTCTTCGAACACCGCACCACAGAGAAATCAGAAGCAAACCCAAATGTCTAGGAGGCGATAGTACAGCAGGCATTAGCAGCATTTCAAATTTATTTACAGGTTAGAAAAGGCACAGTATCTGTCACAATCCACCGCGGACACATTAACCACGCCGTAAAGGAAGGGAGGAATGTGGGAGTGAAAAAGGAGAGGAAGATAGAGGTGCCGTAGTGAAGGACTACAATCCACCGCGCTATACTGGCTTTCGCCTCATCGCACTTTAGTGGTCCAAACTGCCCTATAGAATTTTTTTCAACTGGTTGGTAAAAGTCTACCTCAAGGTCGTGTTGTCCATGAGGTTGCTGGTAGGAATTAACCAGGTAAAGTAGTGCATTCGCAAAGAAATGCTTCTTCGTACATAAACAGCAAATCAAAGTGCACTTTAATTAGGGTAATAACATCGTCACAAATAAACGTTCACAATGTTCAACATCTTAAAAAAACGTGCATAGGATTTGTAACTAAAACAGCAGAAGTGCTTAGAAAATTGAATACAACACTCATGAAACATCAACTATATGCGGCCGAATGCTGGGGAGAAGGAGTCGAGGAGAGGCGCATGAATTTGTTTCATGCACATGCCGTTGCCGCAACAAAATGGTCCCTATACTTATGGAAGAGAAGGATAAAAAAAACTGCAAAAAATGCAGAAAACGAACACATAAAGCCAGCTGCATATAAATCTAACATAGACCACGGTGACCAAAATAAAAATGCAAGACGCATTGCGCTCTGAAGCGGCTGCACATGACCGATCGGCGGAGGACAAGCACAAGATAGTGACGGCGCTGCATACGTACTGGGAAATTGGCCCCATTCCAAAGTCGGCCGCCCTCCAATTCACCAAAGTTGGTGCGGGCGCTGAAGGCATTTATCAGGCTTAAGGTATAATTCGTTTATGTGCCCAGCCCACAAGGCCTGCCTTTAGTCCCAAAGGCAGCCCGCCTCCTTCGTTGCAAACACTTTCTTTTTCCTTATCCCTCTGCACGTGAATTCGGCTGCTGGTGCTCCTCCCCTGCCCCCACGAAAAGGTCGCTAACCTTTCCGCACATTCATAAACTCTCCAATCTTATATGCTCACAGAAGCCTAGGCGAAGACGGCAGCCTGGGTAGCCCTGGGCAATGCCGCCGTTTTGGTTATATCAGACCTTTATTGCCAAGGTTCGTATTTTTATTTGAACACAAAAGGCGCAAAGAAAGGAAAGTTTAGTTTTATCGGCAAATTTGAAATATTCAACGAGTAAGCGTCCTCACTGGGTATGGGAAGGTAGTTTACGAGGATGAAAAGTAATCCCTCACAGTTTCTTATAGCTTTAGCAACGCTTGTTTCTTTTAAAAATTTCTCGCCTTTAAAGATAAATGTCGCTCATTTCCTTTGGTGATGCGCTGTACATCGTTTTCTAGCATCTTGAAGGTGGACAAAGCTCTTCAAGAGAAAAGTCGCTGTGAAAAGTCGGAGCTTTTAAGCAAAAATTAGCTGGACGACGCAGCGAAAAGTTCTTTTTTTAAGCTTCATATGTATTTTATTTCTTTTTATCGCTTAGTTTTTGTGATATTAGTTTTATGATTAACTTAAGTTGGGGAAAACGCAGAGGGCTAATAAGGGAAGATGGATGCGTGTAGAGTGGGCCAAGGATATAGCTCAGATTGCTGACATTCTAGCGGAAATCGAGAAGAAATGGGCATGGGCAGAACATGTTGCGCGAAGAGAGAATAACAGATTGTCGCTAAGAGCAACCAATTGGATTCCAAGAGAAGGAAAGCGTAGCAGAGGGCGGCAGAGAATTAAATGGATAAGGTTAAGAATTTCGTAAGGGTCACGTGGAGGCAGTTAGCACAGAACAGGGTTAAGCGGAGCAAAATGGGAGAGACCTTCGCCCTGCAGTTGGTATCGTCAGGCTGCTGATGATGAACTAATAAAGTTAGATTCAAACCACTATTGGCATAAAAGGAAGAAGACAGCGCGAAAGGAATGAAATAATTTTGTCAGGCTAAAATGAATGATGATATTTTAAT
>JAJIZL010026005.1:260781-277801 GCA_023969395.1 Amblyomma maculatum
ATATATTATATATTTACCTTATTATCAGTACATTTAAAAGTAAACACAGTATTTCACCAATTCGTTTTATTGTGCAGAAGTAGGAAAAACAACTCACGTTAGCTTCGGTTTTCAGATATACTCGGCCGTAATTGCGAAACACTGTAACGGTATGGTTGTAGTCGATTTCGTTCCCATTTAATGCGTTAATTCTATTGGCATGTTATGTCCTCATGCCTTGCTCAACAATGGAAGTTAGAGGTACTTTGAAATCATTACCAGCAAACGGTAAAGACAAAGGACTTATAGAAATTCTCAGAAGGAAAAAGCTAGGGGTCATATCTATGCCGATTACAGAGCAAAAGCACGGGGAGCTGCAGTTTCACATCATCACGTGTAATGCGGGAGGCACCGCGTCAGAGATGCAGGTTTAACGATGGCCTCAGAGATTCACTCGTTTAGAAGGGCACGCTTGGTGGCGCCGTCTGGGTGCCTCCGTGAAAATTGGTTTATGCTTCGCACCACTAAAACCTGGTTGTCAGAAACGAAAGCTTTCGGGGCAGTGGCTTAGTGGTTATGACGTTGGCCTACTGAGCCCTATTGCCCGGACGCAAACGTGACGGATTCCACTACGACGGTTCACTTTTAAGTATGAAAGCACTATAAAAAGTCATGGTCAGTCCTTTTTCAGCATACGCTCCACGACTCGCTCTGTTTTTGGCCAACTTGAAAAACCCCGACACGGAGATACGCGCGGTGGGACCGCTATACCGGACATAGTTTGATTTAACACCCGAAGCCACGTGGTTGTAATGTCTCGAAACAGCTTCGCTGATAAAAGCGATGGTACAAGATTCTTTTACGGTGTTGATGAGCGTACGGGGTTTTTACTGTAAAACAATGACATTGGCTCTTCAATGACACCCAATAAGACACGCAAATATGGGACCTGTGATTCTTGAGTATAGGCTGTGTTTCGTTTTCTGCCAGAAACTTTAGTGCACTCACCATTTCGCATTGTATGCACGTTAATGTTTTTTCCAGTGTAAGGTACTATGATCGCTGTCAGAATATCTAATGCCATGTATCAAATAAAATGAATGAAACTCCTGGCTCTCAGTCTTTCGCGCAGCTAGTCAGGAGTGTATGCAAGCCGTATGCTTGCAATTCACAAGCTCGAAACAATTTACTTGTAGCAGCCATCATTAACCGGTTTTTGTTGATATATCTGTATGCTTGAAAGCGACGTATGGTATGAAAGACGTCGCGACGAAGGACTTCAATAAATTCGATTCCCTAGAGTTTCTTGAACATGCACTGACGTCACAAAGTACATGGGGACCGTGCCTTCAGCCTCCCTCAGAAAGTGGCCACTGAGGCCCAGATTAAATCCCGCGTCCTTGGGTTCCGCAGCACAGCACCCTACCCCTAAGCAAATACAGTGATGTTAGTCATTAACTACTGTTACATTTTGTGAGCAACACAGTTTGATTTTCACCTTGACAATTAAAAAAAAATCTGGGTGTATGCAGTCTGGGAGAAGCGTGCGCTTATTTTCGCGAAAGGTGCTGTTGTAGCAAATAATGGCGCTGCACAAAAGGACGAAACGTTTATGGCTTCGTATCTCGGTTGTGCAATTCTCGGAAACAACACTTTGCAATGAATCCTCAGTGCTGAATCAGATACTTCAAAACGGTAGGCCAATGGGCTGCCAATTCGCCGACACGACATTATGCTAGTCTTTGCCGAAGCTAAAGAGCTAAATATGCGAAAAACGTGAACAAAATTAATATATTTTTTTCTATATATTTTTCACTTTCAACACCTGCTGTGAACAGCTCAGCATATGTTCATTCTATTGGTAGATATCTCTTTCCGCCTCTTCATCTCAGGCCTATAATGCTCCTCTTATCTTGCTCCTCCTGCCTGTCCCACAGATCCCTTTCTGTTCTTCCCTTCTGCTTTTAATAATAATAATAATAATAATTGGTTCAGAGAAAGGGAAATGAGCAGTATCTGTCACACTTGTTGCTGTGGACACCTGAACCGCGCCGCAAGAGAAGGAACGAAGGTGGGATTGAAAGTGGAAAGAGAGAAAGACGAACCGTGGTCGAGGGCGACTGAGTAGTTTCGACCAACTGGGGTTTCCTACCGTGCGCTGACAAGCACACCGACGCCTCTTCGTTTCGTCTCCACCCTAGTGAAAAATCCCGTATCGCGACAAAGGGGTTTGAACCGGTCCTGTATTATCCCGTATAAATTTCATACCGGTGTGACCAGTCGCTGCAGCATGTACGATCTTGCGGTGCATCTTCCTATCTGCTACTGAAGATCTGCCACCTTCAACGCGAAAGTGCAAGCAAGAACGTAGCGTTTCGATAGCGAGGATAAAATACGCTCAAAAATAAATGAAACACATCGCTGACCATCGAAATATACACAGGTCAGCCGGACATCGGGAGTTGCTTTCTCGAGCGTTTACGTATGCAAAACACTTGGTCAGAAGTAAATTCATTGACGTCGCGGCTCCGCTGGCAGCAGGTGAAGCTAAAACAAGCAGTATTACAAGTATTACAAGTGTTGGTGCACCGCATATATCTATATGTAGCAAAAGTTGCATGCGTTCGAAGACGATGACAAACCACATCAGCACTAGTAAATTGTGACATTCTGAGGTTTGTCTGCAAGAAAGCGATACATTGTAAAGATGCGGGACACGGATAACCCTTCCTGATAGCCAGGAAAAACATTCAGCGTGCTTATAGTGTGATCGTTCAACTACAACCACAAATTCTACACTCTACTAAAATACACAAACTACAAAAGAGCAATGTCGACTACATAAGCAGAAATATAACCGCTACCACCGTATCCTGCCGTGGTGTAGTGGTTAAGTGCGTGCTTGCTGGCTGAAAAGACCGAAGTTCGAATAACATGTAAATTCTTTTTTCATGTTCTTTATGTTCATTTTTCTTTTTTTTCTTTTTCAAATGTAGTGGTATTATTTTATAGCTCTGCATGGTTTTTCCAGCCTGGCGCCCAGTTTTTTTCCGAAACAAGGGCCACGGACCATACAGGAATTTCCGGAATGAGAGCTCTGCGCGGTTTCATCCTGTATCCTGTATCAATTAACCAGAAACCGGATGAACGCGTCATTTCTGGAACTGATACTGGGCAGAGTATTACGCTTCTGAACAGAAGCCGGGCCGAACGACGAAGCTCAACCAGAATGACTATGCCGGACACACCAGCGCACTAAATAAGCATGATACCAAACATATTATACAACTATTCTGTATGTAAAGGGCACGCTTCGTTTCCCAAATACCTCGAAAATGCGAAGCCGTCGAAGTGTGCGCTAGCAAGCATATACGCGCGTCGCGTCGCTTTTGCGCGTACAACAGTCTCTACAGCTCGTACGATCTTGCAGTGCATCTTCATATCTCCGACTGAAGATCTGCCGCCTTCAACGCGAAAGTGGAAGCACGAACGTATCGTTTCGCTAGCGATGACAAAAAACTGTTCGAGAAAAAATAAACAAACATCGCTGACCATCGAAAGATGCGCAGATAGCCGAACACCGGGCGACGCGTTCTCGAATGTTTGCATATTGAAACCGCTCAGTCGGAAGTGTATTCATTGACATCGATGCTTCGCTGGTATCACGTGAAGCTAAAACGCCCAGTATTACAAGTATTAGTGCACGGGATATCTCTGTATGTAGGAAAACTTACAGGCTTTCGTTGACGATGAAAAACAGATCAGCACTAGTAAATTATGATATCTTGAGGTTTGCCTTCAATAAAACGGCTCATTATAAAGATACGGCACATTTGTGAACTCTCGTGATAGCCTGCAAAGATACTCAGCGTGTTTAAAGGGCAATCGGCGAATTACGGCCACAAATTCTACAGCTAAGGAAAATATACAAAGTACGAAAGAGCAAAAGTAGCTACATATACTGAATAATAACCAATCTAACCATAATCCGCCGTAGAGTAGTGACTAAGGTGCCCTTTACTGTGAAGGCCCAGTATTTGGAGGAGTAGGATGGCTTATAGACACTGTGATGTCGATGCACGATCTGTATGTGATTATTTTGTTGAACAAGTCTATAAACTAAAAGAAATTTTGAAGCAGCAAGACGCTGCGGAGGAGTTTTGAGTCTGATGGGTGAACTTGTGGTAATGAAAGTCCATTAGACACGGTTGTCAGCCAAGGGGCATGGCAACCATGATCTTTTACTGATGTATTTGTACCAATTCATGCAATAAAGAAAAAAAAGTGGTTAAAGTGCCCGTCTGAAGACCATAAGGACCGAGGTTCGATTCCACCTCGGTGTAAAATCTTTTATTATTTTTTTATTTTATTTAATATTCTAAATGTAGTCGTTTTATTTTATATTGTTGCATGCTTTTTCCACCCTGGCGACGCGTTTCTTTCGGGAAACGAGGGCCATCAACCATATAGGCCATTCCGGTATCAGAGCTCCGCGGGGTTTAATTCCGGACTTTCCAGGGCAGTACAGGAATTTCCTGAAATAGCTTCCAATCCTGTATCCCAGATCCTGTACAGTATACCTGTATACGATTTCCTGTACGAATTTTGTACAGGAGTTTTCAGTAGGGCATCGAAATGCAGCCGCCGAAACGAGGAGGCGTCCGTATGCTGTGCGATGTCAGCGCATGTTAAAGATCCCCTGGTTTACTTTTTTGGCATATACTATAATTAATACTATGTCGAAAGCGCTCTCAACTTTCGGCACTACGACCGGTTGGTATATGACTAAAGAACAAAGCAGAAAGCGCCCCACAAATGGAACTCTTGAGCCAATCTCGACAACGGATTATCAAGACGTCGCCGTTAATCCTTTGTCAAACAAGGTTATTTGGTTGTTATCCCCCATCACACTAGTGTGACACTTGAGTTCATGCAGCTTATTAATCTTCCAAGCCAAAAGTAGTAGCGTTTCATTGAATAACTTTGACGTTATATTGTTCGGTGTAGAGCTGTTTTTATGTTCAGAGCAATTTTTTCTGCCTTTCCAACATTAGAATTGTTGTAGCCAATAATCACAGTAGCATCGGACGCGGAGTGTCTGTCCCGAAAATAACGATTTGCCCAACATAACGCTTCAACTATTTACTACCGGTATGCAGACGTAGTGTGACAATGAAATTTCGCGTTACCACCAAGCCTATAATACCTCTACCTCTTAGTACATCCATCTGGTAACGCAAAAAGAAGGATTCTAAACGTCCTTCGCAACGCAAGCCTCATTTTCAGGCTCTAGTTCTGTTATTCTTGCAGAAAAGTTAAGATTCACGCTTTATCTGCGCTCCTTGTTGCCCTTTGCGTCTCATCAGCACTTCCTCCATTTGGCACAACACGGTAAAAACCTACGCGTGGTCATTAGGAGCACAGTTCGCCTTTTGGGCACGTAGTTGGATATGTTTTATTATACATGTGAAAATGTATTGTTTTCGTCGGGTTTTAGTCAACCTGCAAAGGCTAAAATCAACCTTCGGGGGTTAAATACTGCACCATTTAAAATTAATGCGAGCGGAACTATGGTACATCACTAACATTTACTATCGTTTGCATACATCTTTCCACCATGTGTGCGAGACAGCTCCTAACTTCATCGATTTTACCATATTCTTGCATGCGAGGGATTTGTCTCACTTCTTGTGGTGCCTTGGGTTGGCGCTCGTTGAATATTCTATTTGTCAGCTAGACTAGGCTAGTTTATCTCCGGTAGCTGCCGAGTCCCTGTCGGTAAATTTGCATATAAATCGCATCAGGCCAGTGTATGTTTATGAACCAAAACGACTTCGCTGCGACATTGCTCTTTCTGCCCTCTTTACCCGCCAAGCAGGAATAATTTTGAACTATCAAAAACATCGCTGCCATCGAATGTAGGAACTGGAAGGAAAGGTAGCGGTCCCCATTTTCTTGTCGATTGAGAGGTTTCCATGCAGCTAATAAGCACATACGACTTTCACACCTTGCCTAACTTTGTGTTTAATAACACTTTTGTGTTTAAGAAATAGAAGTCAAGCTTCATCAACACCGAATACAAAAAAAAAACACGATATACGGCCTTTCCTTGCTTTAGTGGGCACCTAGAGAGAATACATCTGATTACCATTCTATAAAAAACGGTGTACATTAATGCATATTGTGGATATGGATTGATTTTTGGTGCCCAAGAAACAATACAGTCGTTGCCGTGAGATCGCGCATTCCTAAGGTCAGCGTATTTTTTCAGCGTTTTTTTTTTCACCTTGTGAACTCAGGGACAAAAACGTAACCCATGATTACCTTTTTGAACTAAATGATGTAGACGCTGGGCCACCAGGATGTGATGATAAATACAGTTTGATGTTATATGTTATTTCTTTAGACATTGCCTGCGGGACGGACACGAGAAGGGAATATCTGCCTTGTAGAGAATAAACATCCCTTCACCCGCACGACGCGGCGAACACCCTCTTCCTTTCTTTCATCGGGAGCTCTCCTCTTTCACCTCCGGCCGCCTTTTTCCGAGCTGCTGTGGCAAGGGCGGCGGTGCGAGGGAAGAAGCTTAGCACGCAGGGCGGCCCCTCATTTACCTTGCCCTCTCATCTACGACGCTCAGCTTCTGCATCATGGGACACACTACGCCGAAACGTTGGAGCACGCGGATGCTGCCACAACCGAGATCCCAATAAACACCTTGGCCCGATGGCTGTGCATCGGGGGGTTATTCCTTGTTAAGGATGTGGCCAGAGCTTAGTGGCGTGGAATGTGGCTCTGAGAGCATGCCCGAGCCCCGTGAGAACACCAACAGGCTTCATATTTTGAGTCTTCCAGCCGGTGGAACCTTCTTTTTTGATAAATAAACGTTTATGATATTCGATCGCTGGAATCTATAACACAAACAAGCTGCCTTCTTTCCTACTAGAGCCTCTTAAAAAAAATAACTAAACATTTTATTTAGGAGAACATACTGTAGAATACCATGTTTGGTTATACTCACAAAAACTTTTTGAAAGCTTGGCTATTTCTCGCGCGAACATATAAAAGCAGTAACTTTCATTAAGTGATTTGTTTTCACTTTTGTTAATTGAAATAAACTCAAGCAATGCCTGGGTTCTCTGTTTTGAAATTTTGAATTTTCTGTACTTTGAAGAAGACAGTACAACGGTATGACTTGCTGCTAATCTAGTGTACCTATCTAGCGTCTGGAGCGAAGCTCAGAAATCCTACATAATAAAAATTGAAACATGTAGAGCATTTGTTTAGGCAGAATAAATCAGAAAGAGCAAAAGCTAAGAGGCCTCTAGCGAAAGCATACTTGCAACGCCATGTCGTGCTAAGTAAACTAAATTTTAACGGGAGCGCCTTCTGCGCGCTAACAAGTCCGAGAAATATCGATCGATATATATAGACAGGTGCTGCCACAACCACCTCCGCCAAAGGGGTGATGATGAATGCGTATCAACTACAGATGCCCTTTTTCTGTTTCTGTTTAGGTGAACAGCAGAAGCTTTAAAGCTGTATATAGAGAGGCTGAATTCTTAATGAAGCCAGCTGTCCTATTCATTAAAAAAATTGGCAAATAAAACGCACTCTACAAATCAAGAAATTGCAAAGACGTTGCGAGTAAAGCGGGACGAATCGAAAGAGGCGATGAAGGCCCTTGTGCCAAAATTACCTAACAAAATCAATAGCTGTAGCAAAAAACAAAAAAGGTTTATCATCGTTAAGCATTTGCAATGCAGGAATTCTTGTACGCGATTTTGCACTTTCAATTATTAGAAGCAATTTTGGGCACGTAACGCATAAATGTTCGTCCGTTCTCTGCCGTCATAACATTGATCTTTCCTTAATCTGTCGTCTGCCCTGGAAGCCCTCTTTCTGGCTTAGCCATTCGTTTTTTGTTCCAGGTGAAATCCTTAATTGAAGCTCTCAATATTACTTTACAAACCGTAGTTTATTATACAATGCAGAAGAGATGAGGATAAATGTCCTTTTTGTTCTCGCTACTTGAAGATATAAGCTGATCCTTTAGCTCGCACCCTCTAAACATTCAATCAACAGCTTTCATGTGTCTTAAATATTTGGTTTGTTGAGTAGTTTTACAAGGCAAGGTGAAGCTTCAGAGTAAGAAATAATAGATGGTATACTCTTCTTATCTTATTTTGTACTGCATTATGGCAGGCGTATTATGTGAGCCAGAATTTATGCTCAAAAGCAAAAAAAAATTCACTGGCACAAAAGTCATCATATCGGCAACAATAAACTGAGCAGTTCTTCCTGAAAAAAAAAGAAAAAGCAAAGCATTCAGCGTTTCTACGCTATATTTTTCATACTTTTCAAGAACAACAGTAGAGCGCTTAACCGCATAAAGACTCCCCTTCTCCTTACCACGTTCTCATAGCCTTGTCGCTTTGGAACTGTAGAACTGTGGAATAACGATCGGTACGACACGGTACATTCGCTTCTTGGGATATATGCGCATTTGTGACTCCTGTGGCTTCCGGCTGCTTAAGAAAGTATCGAATATGTAATTTGATCGCCTTAGTCCATGCTTATTAACCTCTAAATGGTTCACTGCTAATCTAGGTGGATACCCGGCGTGCGTTTCCGGCACATTTAGTGGTCAGGTTACTCCAGTGATTCCTTTATACGCTCTGAAGCATAAAACACGGCATGCTCTATTACGCGTACGCCGAAGTTATCAACTCATTGTTATGCTGGTAAAAAGAGCCACAACTCATTTTTTTTTGCACCACCTTATTGAGCTATTATATATTAGGATTGTAGAGGACGCTCAGCTGCCTTCAGTGTGTCCGAAGGCAATTGTGCTGTTGCATTTTTATAAAAAAGAAGTTGAAACAAATTCATTTCACGAGTTCAAGGAAGAGGCTCAAAATTCGGACGAGTTGAGCATAGCCCTGAAGCCTAAGTCAGTTGTTTCCCTTCGTCCTAGTTTTCATAATCTTTCTGCTCTCTGCGATGTCCTATATCAAATTGCAACAAAGTAGGCCAATGTGCTCAAAGTGCTGTCTGTGCGAGCCGATCATTTCGCCGCAAATACCTGTGTGGCATCTGTTTATTATTCATGTAGCTAGATCAGAAACAGACTGATTCGACTATAGACAAGGAGGACAATTGTTCAATACTTTTTCCTTGTCATGTTAGTTTAAAATCATTTCAGCCACGCGGCATATTAAGTCCTCCATAGCAAGCAGCAAGGAACCACTAAGTATCTCCATTTCCGCCGTATTACTGTTTGAAGTGTGGTTAACTTATAAAAAAAAACAGCGTTCCAACTTCACCACAATAGCCGAATGCCCAGTCATGATTGAAAAGGAAAAAGAAAGCCAGGAAGTGGGGCACTCGCCAAAAATCACAGTGGCTACTCTCCAGCAGTCAAATCCACCGAGCCAGCAGGAGGCTTTCGCCTGGAGGAAATCGTCCTATCGCCTTTTATCCGGCTGCCAGCAGAGTTCCTTCTGTACTGCTTTCTCGTCTCCGCCACAGTGGCTTGAAAATGGTTGTCTTCATCGGGCGTCCCTTCACGCTTAGCACTGCACGTTTTCACAGCACAGCACACACGATAAACAATTTCCAACATTGCTCTGCTTGCGTCAAAGTCACACCTAGAAACTCGGCAATCGGCAAAGTCTTCGCAGCGAGGTTAAATAAATTGACTGGGGCTTAAAATGGCAGGCTGTTGCTTTGGGTTGTCATCGTTCTGAAGAAACATACTGTTCACAGCGAATGAATAGACGGTGACAGTCCATGTTGCCCCTTTCCTGAAAACACTACGCCAAAAATATGAACTAGACGCTACGTATTCTGAGAGCACTACCACAAAACGAACGTTATCAGCAGTCAAGCACGAAGCCGTTTTTTGGTTTTCATTCGAAACGGTTATGGTTCAAATGAACGATGCGCAAAGGCGGGTGCCCCAGGCAGAGTTAAAATCTGTAAAAGGTTTGATGGAACGAGATCTTAACAAGCCGCGCACGAATTGCGCTCCCAAATTGAAAAAGACGTGGAAGTACACTGCTTGCAACCAAAAATGTAGAACAAAATGAAATAAGTTGAAGCATGCGGTGTTGTTCCGATAGGAGGGCTTATCGCTCGCCCTCTTGTGCACTTGTTCGATCCGTTGAGAGAGAATGCGGGTAACGTCTTTGGCCAGATTCGATCTCACCGACTAAAATGTCACCCGTTCCTTACATGCTCTCAGCCATTTCTTTGCTATTCTTCCAACGATACAAAGAGTAACCGAAGAACCTGCAATTTGTTCTGCAAGTTCAACTGGGACAGAGGGTGATGAGCTAGACACACACAAAAAAAAAACGCCAGCTAGGGTCATTCATCGATAAGGCGCCATGGCGTTTTCTCCGCCACCGAAAGATTTCCCCATTTCATTGGTCGGATCTCCGCGTCAAACTGGATGGCATCAGTGTCGGTCCGCTAAACAGAAATCTCTTCTGCCCGCTGCCTTTTCTGCTATCATCCTTTCCTTGGCTCTATCTTTATTGTATTCTTATTTTCTTATTATAAGGCTGGGAAGGTTAGCTTTTGCTTTCAATGATGTTACGCTCGTAGGATATGAGTAATCCGAATAAATGAATCAAATGCAGCGGTTGTGAATGGACTCGAGTGTTTTAGAAAGGTTATTTTGTTGGGGGTCCCAAATAGAGCATGAGTATTCCAGTTTAGGGCGGACAAGAGTTAAATATGCGGAAAGTTTTACTGCAGCCGGTGCTACACGCAAGTTACGTTTCAGAAAGCCAAGAACAAGGTTAGCATCGTTTGTTACGTTAATAATGTGGGTGTTTCAAGAAAGATCCCGTGTTATGCTTTTTTATTTATTGTGGATGCAATATATATCGATGCGCCGCAAATAGTGCAGTTTGGGGTAGGTTAAGACTGACGGCGATGAAATAAGATTATAGTTATTTTATTACAGTTTAAAGACATTAAACAGCTTGCGCACCTCTTTTCCACAAGTTTTAGGTAGCATTGCAAGTGCTCATCGTCTTTGTTGTTAGTGATACCCCGGGAAATGACGCCATCGTCAGCGAACAAACAAACAGTAGGAGATAGATTATTTGGAAGATCATTAATATAGATTGAAATTACTAGAGGACCTAATACGGTACCTTGCGGCACTCATGAGGTAACGTGGGACAAGGACAATGTGTTGTGGGTAGCCAACACAAACTGTTTGCGATTAGTAGGAAAGTCATGAAGCCAATTAAATACCAGTGGGTAAGGTTTAGGCGAGAAAGTTTGAATAGGAGACTTTGTGCGTAACTTTGTCGAAAGCTTATTCAAAATCTTCGAATACATCACCTATCGGTGTGTAAGTATCCATGCTAGAACTAATATCATTAGTAAAGAGAGCTAGCTGGGTAGAACAAGATAGGTTTTTCAGGAATCCGCGTTGATAGGGGTGAAACAAGTTTACAGAGTGAAAAACGTTCATGCTGTGTGATTAAATTACGTGCTCCGTTAATTTAGAAAAAATGCTAGTGAGTGATATGGGTCGGTAATTCTTACTAGACGAGGAAGCGTCTTTTTTGTGCTCGGGGATGATTTTTCCAACCTTCCAGTCGCAAGGTACTGTACCGGTTTCTAGTAACTGCTGGAACATATGGCAAAGAAGGGTGACTATAGTATGTTTAGTATTCTAAAGAACTTTTGAGTTAATTTCGTCTATGCCAGCTGATTAAGTTAGTTTCAGGAACTCAATTTTTACTACTAAAGCATTCTCGGGTTCTGCCACGTGGTGTCGAGCCTTATTTAAATAAAGACAGAAGAGCAACGCAAACTGCTCCCAGTGGGAAACAAAGGCGAAACAAAACTTGCAACAGTATAATGGAGAGAAAACAGGAAAGGAAACAATGCTCCATCCTTGGTTTTTTTAGTTTCACTTTTTAGCCTCAATGTAGTGCGATTAACTCAACGGAAGACGAGTGCGGAAGGACAAAGAAAATCTCCGCTTCGTCATGCGGGGTTATGTTGACGAGAAGAGTGGACAGCTTGTGTTCTTTTACAAACTGTCTTTGAGTTCCGGTATTTATGGTAGCTCTCTCGTTCTCGGTCGAGTTCATTCAGCATGGGATTTTTAACCTTCACCGAAGTATTTTATTTCTTGGTGGCTGAATTTAGCGCGCGTTTTTGTTGGTGTTAGAGAAACCTTTATGCCAAATAGTCTGCAGAGCTGCTCGGCAAATGAAAGAAGGGTAAGATTGTTTCCTTTACCACTCTAGAATCTGTGGGCATTACATAAGAGATTTTTTTTCTTTTAGTGCAGGAGATGCGGTTGTATCCTGTCAAGCCAGTAAACAATAGACTTTTAAAGGATGCGTCGCTCGGATGCCACACACAGTAACCGAAGAACCCTTTCCTCCAAGGTTTGAGAAAACTTTCGAGATCCAGTGGTATACGAGAATAAAAACTTCACTGTTAAAGAATAAACACCAGTTCCGTTGCATGTTTACTGGATTTACCTTCAGACTTTATGGATGCTTTTAAACAAATATGCCGCAGAGTAAGCTTCATGGAGACGCTATCTGAATCCGTACGATGTTATTTTTTCTACGTGTCTACTAAAATTAAGTAAAGTTTTTGCCGGTATAAAAATGCACTGACGCGTGACACTGCAACTAGTTTACGAGCAGTGACTTTTCTCCACTAAAAAAAGCTGAAGAAGAAACAAAAATGACAAGAATGTGTCAGCAGCCGTAAACCGCGAGAGTAATTCCGTATTTTGTATCAGATTTCTAGAGGCGATCGCAATCCTCGCTTAGGTTAGCAAAGCAACTGCGAAGAAATAAAGAGCCGCACAGACCTTCGTGATACCGGAACAAAAAACGCAGTACTGCAAGGTTTACGTGCTGCTACTATGATCACTTATCTCGAAGATAATATCATAACAAATCCCATTCGATTCGGTAAGCGAATCACTGCACTGACCGCATGCCTTGGAAAGGTAAGAACCGTTAATAGGCAATCGCTGAGCGGCTGAGAGCTTATATCCCGGTCCAACCAGTCAAGAAAACGAAAAAACATACCGAGCAAAAGCACTGCGGCCACAGACATAACGCTTCCCTCGTTGTCTCCCTATCTGCGAGCTGGTAATGGTCACGAGAGCGGAAGACGCACGACTGGCCGCTGCTAAAAATAAATCCTTCGGGAAGCCGAGGATGCAAGAGCCCACATCGCATGAAATAACAAACGACAGCTGCGAGAACGGTATCCCAGACTGACCTAGTCAGCCGACCCAGTTTCGTTTTAATCGCACCCATTGATTTCGGGCATTGTCTTCTACTTCCCTAGAGGCTCGCTAATTGGGAGCGATGCCAGACGTCTTTAGAGAGTGCGGCTTATTTAGCTTCTTCACGTTTTAACCGTGATCCTACCCCTAGTCCGATGAACTTATCGCTAACTCAACTGATAAAAAAGAAGAGAACAACATGTTAGTAGCGCTTCAAGAAGCCCAAGTCCCTTGTTGCCGAAGAAGGTGCGTTGAACGATGCCCTCTTGACATCAGCCCGGAAATACGTGGTGGCCTCTCCCTCGGAGCTTATTGGGTTCCGGCGACCGCCTCTGCCCTGGCTACTGCTGCCTAGGCCACCAATGCGTCATTTGTTTTGTCACGAAATACGCTACTTGCGCTGGTTGCAGCGCTCGCCGTCTAAGGCACCTCTTCTCTTTCCTGCCGCTCTGCCTCTCTCCGGGCTGCCTTGTTATGCGGAGTATGCCTGATGTACTGTTGTGGCGAGAACTTTACCTCGTGGCGGGGCCACATTTGCAACTGATCTGCTAGTCGTCCCCTGTTCTTCCGTTTCATTTTAAGGGCGTGTTGACTAATAGCTCTGTCCCACGAATCCTTTCGATTCTCATTGAACTCGATCTGCATTGAGGCTTTCAAGAAGGATTGAAGCATCCTGTGCTAATGGGCGTTTTCAATGAACATTGAGAAATTTCATTCGTGGTCTGTCGTTTGCCTGCAGTACCTATGAATTTCAAAAGGAAACGCGAGATTGTGGTAACGATTGCGCGATTTAAGTGTACACAGCAGCATTTCGCTTTTGGCGCCTCCGGTCACCTAATCTATCTTCCCAGCAGTCGTTGACTGCTGAAGTTTTTGGAGTTTCCGCGCCGACGCAGTCAAAGAGGACGTTGTCTTTGCTTGCAATGGCGGTGGATGTTGGTGTCGAGATTATAAAATTAGCTCAAGGTACGCTCAAAAAAATTTAAAAGGTTTGGTTTAAACTGAAAAAGGTCAGCACTTTCTCAAGCACACCGCAAAGTCTCGAAGACGGGAGAAAATTACAACAGGGTTCAATCCAGGGACACAATTTTAGACAGTAGGATCGTTGGTTTAAGTAAAGTGGTTGAGGGCTTGGAGGCATTGTTCATGACCTCACCAATGGAGAAACAATGGCAGGGCACTTTGATGGGCAAAGTGCAGACCATACCGTTTGCAGCGTAAGTGCTTCCAGGAAACCACTAATACCAAATCCCGCCAGGTTCCTGGCCACGTGACACTTCTCAGACAAAAGCTGACAGAAGCGCATTTTGTTAAAGTGATTTGGTTCATGCAAAAATTTGATCGTAATACATATTTCAGTTACTGCTTTGTCTAACGTATGAATGTATGCTTTACATATGCGTCTTGTCATAACGCTAATTTTCATCACGGCAATAGCATTTTCTTCCAGAACCTTAGTTTATATATGACTGACTATACATTAAATAAATGTGCGTAAAACAACATGCAAGAAAAAAAATCCCCAAAATGAACACTTCACTTTTAACTGTACACTAACCACTCTTATCTCACCGTAAAAAAGACGGTATTTCTTCAGCAGAAAATAGTGTTAACGGGAAAAAAACTGAACTTTCTTTTGCAATTAAACACGAAAAAGGGTAGCCGAATTTTCTGAAAATAAAAACCGAAAATTCCAACTCCTAAATATAAACAAGCTTAATGTTGTGCGAATGTTCCAACAATGTTTCAAAAATGTTCTATCATGCCTTTTAATACATTTATCTCTTAATATTTGGGATTTATTTGCATTCATTCGTTTTCAAATTTTAGATCTTGCTGATGACGAGGGTGTCGATGACCGCTTTCCAATGTGCTTCAAACTTAAGATCGATTGAGGAAGCAGCTTCGAGTCAAGCAGGCTCGAGCTCGATTGCACTTGAAAGTTGTCATGTGACAACCTCGATCTGCATTGAGTTGAATGCAGATTGAGTTCAATGAGGATCGAAACTGTCCGTGTGACACGGGTATAAAACGCGGTCCCAGTAGGTTGGCCGGAGTGTCTTGTTTAGCCTTCTACTTACGTGCCTCGCTGACTTCGCATAGGACTCCCGCGCTTCCGCACTCTCCCTACTTCAAAGGGACTGACTTTGATCAGGCCGGTAAAAATAACGAATGAGGTAAACAAGTGTTCGTCCAATACTTAAGGTTCTATAAGTATCTCATTTACCCCAATACGAACAAGCTGCATTGAACATCCATCTAAAACATGTAATGCCGGCAACACTGTGGGTACCGTCTAAGAAATAGACCGTCTGGTGAGTACCGTCTAAGAAGCTTTACTATAAATCAAGATTGAAGGACAGAACCGATTCAAAAGCCAATGTTATCATAGCAACTGTTTTAATAGGCCTTGGATACAAACAAAAGTTTATTGCAGCATTACATTCGACAAACTAATGAGATAAAGCTGGCATGTTTCATAACTCCCGCGTAAAATTCAAATGGGCTGTCTACCGTTAGCTTCAAAAAAAAGAAAAAGCATTTTGATAGTTAAGTGTAATATACTCCCCATTTAGAACAGACGTCCTCTATTACCAGTAGAGGTCGATGCTCTAATTAATATTGTATAAAAATGATTCTCCACGTTCACAGTTCCATCCAAACCACCTCCAAGGCATCGCTGCCTGATTATTAGGCGCACAAAATTTTTCAACCGAGAAATAGCTAACCGCAGTGATTTGCCGCAGCTACGTTATTATCACAGAAGTTGATAAAGAACCTCAGCGTTTACACACGCGCAGGCATATATACGGCTAATGTTTTGCAGGTGGCGACGGTGAATTTCCTAGCCTGAAGCACAGGTTGGAATTGTTTTCAGACAACTTGTCAAAAGACAATATAACACAGCGGAGGCACAGAAAATCCACAACACGCACTAGCGCCGCACCGACACAGAATTTCGGCTTCACCGATCGGAAAGTTGAAACACCGCGAGAAGAAACCTGAGATATACGGCGAAGTGTAGGCCCTCGTCCAAAGTTCGAAACTAAGACAGGAGCAGTTGATCTTTCTGCAGACGAGACGTGAAAGGTGAACCGCACTAATTTTGTGAACCTCAGTACTTAAGCGCACAGTAGCTTAACAAGTTGTACCCACGGGACCGGCGCTTATTAGGTTTGCTTCCTGCTGCTGAGCGCAGACGTGCCTGAAATGTGAAATTTTCACTGTAAAATTATTTGCAGAACGATGCTTGTTTCCACAATATGGTAATATCTCTAGGACAAGAAGAGCGAAACCTTTATCCCGATGGCGATGCTTAACTGAGGAAGAACCAGGTCGCGCAGAATGCTCCACGTCACATTGGTCAAGTACGCACACGCAAAATGCAAGCGGACTGCATCTGACCGCAGCGCCGGCCTTGAGCCGACTGCGATCTAGACTCGAGAGCGAACTGATCTATCCTCGCAAGTCGGCGTCAGAGGAGCGCAAGCCGGAGAAATCTGAGAGCGAAAACCACCACCTGTCTCTCTGTCTTTTCTTGTTTCCTTTCGCAGCAAAAGAGCAGGGGGACGAGGTGTCTAATATAACCCAGCTTTCCTCGGAAGCCCTGACTTTGTGTTCCGCCCGAACCTGCCTGGTGCTTTTCGCGCGTCACGAATTCTGTTACCTTTCATCCTTCAGCTTTCCCTTCATTATCTTCAGTTGTATGCCTTCATTCTCTCTTTTTCTATCCCTATTTCCTCCGAAGCGTTG
>JAJIZL010026005.1:278201-296408 GCA_023969395.1 Amblyomma maculatum
GCGAAAGCTGTGCTAGAACCCTCTTACGCTACCTATGGCTTCAAGACTGCCAGAACCGAGACCCCCGTAAGCTACAAGCAGATCAATTAAGGGGAAATGAGGGTGCTCGTTATAATACATGAAGAAAAGAAGCCAACAGTCGGCGAGGCCAAGGAAAGCGTATATATATATAAACACAAACGGCAGTGGCCTAGCTCTGGTTAAGCCTGGTGAATTGCGTTAGCAATTGCCGCATGGCTACGCTTGTGAGATCGCTTGTGCCGTAGCGTGTGTGGTTCGATCATTTGGCTATAGAGTAACACGTAACACACAATCGTTACGACTGTTCTTCTGGCAATTCTTCAATGTGCTGTCTTCGCTTGGTGGCATTGCACGTTCCTGAGCAGTCATGTGTTCATCAGTAGCCGACGAGGTGGAAGCACTCGGAGACCTAGAACATAGTCGTCGAGCTTCATCTTGCGCATGGCGCTTAGCACGACGTTCTTTACGTTCTTCCACTGTCTCTTGTGCACATTGTCGCTTCCTTGCTGCCGCTTGTAGCCGACACCTCGCTTTAGCAGCGTGCATAGCAAAGAAATCACAGCGAGGCCGAAGCGATGGCGAACCATCTTTTCGGCGCGGCAGCGGCGCCACTGAAGCGCGCGGCGCGCCGATGGTGCCGCCATCTGGCGGAGTTCGGCTGAAGCGGTTGCTGTTCAAGGTCAAACACGGCGTACGCCGGGGATACGCGACGGCTCGAAACCTGGCGCAGTATTTCTATCGCAATAAAAGTGTAGTGCTCGAGTTGCAAAAACCAAAATAACATGGGCATTGTTCTTATTTATATAGAATATGTAAACGTCCCAATTTGAGTGCCATTTATACGACATATGACTGCGAACAAGAATGTTTTGCACCTTGCAATAAACGTTGCATGGTTATTTACACGGCATGCTTGCTATGCGCTTTCCATGCCTATTTATTCCGCAGAATATAAATACGGATGCGTTCACAATATTCTTAAGGTTATTATTGTGCTCATATAATAAGTAGAATTTTCATAAGACTAAATTTCCCATTCTAACACTCAAATTTCAAAAGTGTCAATGGCGCATTAGTAACACGAGCTGCAAATTAACATCATGGTTAGACTGTGCATAGGAATTGAATGACACTTCTGAATAGCGCTAAACATACCTAGATTTCAGTGCAAAGAAGCCGCGTAGTTTGAAAGCGATGAACGTGAAGCTGCGTGCGGCCCACCTGCGACATGGGGTACTCTATGCTTTAAGGTTTTGCACGAAAGTATGCTTCCAAACACGTGTGCTGGTTATGAACTGGACGATATACTTGTCTATACCAGGGTAGGAAGCCACATTCTAACGATATGCAGTGACTAGCAAGCAAAATTAAATATAGACCGACAAATAGCTGCTTTTCTTTGTACCGCTAAGGCTGTCGACGTTTAAGGCGAACAAAGGAGGCTCACAAGGTGTTTATACAGTGAATATTGACGATGGGAGTTACTCATTGAGCCACTAAACATATGCTTTTAGAATGATTCAGTATACTGCCAATTGGAGCATAAAAATCAGCAGTCACCCTGTTTGTACATAATTCTAGATGACGATGAGCTTGGAAACACCCTGTTATATCAGCTGAGAATAAGTTTTGAGGCAGTAAGGAAGATGAAAATATAGTTTCCCTTCGAACCCTTCACAGACGGTTTTTTCAAGAGATTGCTCCCGCAAAATAATGCGCTCAGTTTACGGTCCCAATTAGCTTTACCTTAGACTGTTAGCCATGCCTGCACTGCTCCTGAAGAACTCATCGAGGAAAAAATGGTCACAGCGGGCCTAGCAATCCTACATTTTAATTGCAAGCTATTGTTGATAGCTGGTTGAGGGGGAGTCTTCATGTTGTTTTCCGTTTTGTTCGCCATGTGCTAGAAAAATGAGCCAGCAGGCTACCAATTGTAGAATGCCCGTTTACCTGTGAATCGTAAAATGATCCTAATTATTTTGGTGCGAGAATTTTTCTGCAATCACGCGTAGCGTGTTTCCCTGTCGCCTTTCTTGTTTTGTTTACAGCTACATCAGCACGCCTTCCTGGTGCCGACCCGCAGCGTCAAATGGTGAAATAAAGGTGAGCATACACGCTAACCGTACGTTCTTTGTGCGGTTGCTTACGGCCTGTGATGCATGAATAGGGAAGGCTTGTACGGCGCAACACAGAGTTCACTTATAATCTTACCACATTGCACAAGACACGCATTAAGAGGTTCTGTACCTTTACGAAACTGGGTCACAGACACATTTTAATTCAGCTTTAAGCAGTCTAGAGAAGCTTAAAACCAGTATCTCTTTCCCAAAAGCTATGCGCTATATACAACTAAGAGTGTACCCGTTAATAGCCTGTGTAACCTATGAATTAGAAACTCCCATTTTTCGTTTCCCTAATGTAACACAATGGGTAATAGGCTCTCTCTATAATAGGTGACCGCCTCCCTGTGTTCGTATGAGAAGAGTCCTAAGTTTCGGCGGGTTAATCAGTGTCTTTGGGTCCACCGCTTTTCAGGCCCAACACAACAGTGCATTCTCACCATGACAATACATTTGTGTTCGAGACAGTAGTTCCTTAGTGACTTGAAAATGCACTATGCTTCAGATGTACCTCTTCAAGCGTCTCCGTGTGGTAGTATTTGTTCGAAAGTGTGTGGGAACTAAACAACACGATACCATGAAAAGCTATTTAACGAGAACTGTGTAGGTTGCAGCAGTTAACCTTCTGTTTTTCTGTACACTGTGATTTTCACTCCCGGGTTTACGGAAGTCGTATTTCTTTGACATTTGTTTATCTTATGCTCTCCTATAGAGGAAACCAGCAGCTGTAGTGCAGTTGTTAGGGCGCTTGACTGCTGTGCCGGAAGGTTCGGGATCAAATCCCGCCCACAGCGGCTGCTTTTCCATGCAAGTAAAAAGTAAGACACTCGTGTTCTGTACGACGTGAGCGCACTTTGAAGAATCCAAGGTGGTTGAAATTTCTAAAGCCCTTCATTATAGCTTCTCTCATAGCGCGAGTTGCGTTGCGGCGTTAAACGCCATCAACCAACCATCTTTTACGTCAACGTTTTCCAACAAATGAGCTACCACGAAGCTCCAAGCTCTCACAAACAAACATTTAGAAGGTCAAAAGCCTCTTCTAGCTGCCAAGAGTGTTCTACCTATCAGACCCTTGAATTAGAAACTCACGTTCTAGTATCTTCCACGCCCTCAAGCACACGGGGAAAGGAAACTCTAAGAATTAATAGGAAGACAATCAAATTAAGAGGAAAATGCTTATTTGTGCCTGTAAACCTGCGTGTTCTGTATGACGCAGTATGATAGTCTATACTATTTCATTCGGTACACTTTTATTACTTCCACTGTCCCTACAACAGACATGAACTTTGCGGAGGGTTTGACGCGTACGTGTAGCTGGTTATACGTCATGCTCCTTGAAGGTGAATAAAGATTAGTTTAGGCAGGCAGGGTACACAATGTCGCATTATGCAAACAGAACCTTTTTGCTCATCAGGGGAGACAAACAATCCACACACTTGACCTTTGCGCATGTTCATTTTAGAGTGGTAACAATATTCCATATGTAGCTTAACAGCTTCCTTCGTTCCAAATTTATAAAAACGAGCAAGCACATAAATTATCATTAGGAGCACAAAATTAAGTTCGCTGAATTATTATGAATTAACTTACAGAACACGCACGATAGTAATAGCTCTGTTAAATGTAGTAAATGGAAATACCCATTTGCGTTTCGCTGTTTAATGTCCCGCACGTGTATTCCTAGTGCAGCTGTTAAAGCTAAGCAAAAATGTCGATACTGTACTGTACTATAATGCATGTACTATAATTTGGAACACGTCCGCGCTCAAAGAGGGGAAAATTAAGCTTTATTTTCTGCGAAAGCTGACTGGCATTAGCGGTAGAATGGTCTGCAATGACAATCTTGCAATCGCATTTCAGATGCACCTGACATGCTCGACGAAGGGTTTCTACAAAGGCGTTTCACAATTATTTGGAAAAGAGTTCAAGATCAGGACAAAGGACACGTGATGAAACACACACCGCAAGAGTTTCTCTTTTCCGCTGTCTTGGTTTTGCGCTCTCGTTTACTTGAAGGAACAATACTGACTAGTGAAAATTTCCACCCCTGTCAAACATTTCAAAGAACCCTGGTCTAGATTTTCTTGGTTCACCTGCATGCTCACACAGTTTTGGCAGCTTTCTATTCCACTGTATTCACAAAAAGCTAAATCACAGTCCTCGCTGCAACGTACAGTTTCTTGTACAGCCTTCTACAGTTTCCGACTGAAACCGAAATCTGAACTTTGGTGTGGCATCCGTTACAGCAGACACGCTCCGTAGGATCCTCCAAGTTTTCCCCTATCTAGAGTTTTATCTGAGTTTTCGCGACGGCTATAACAATAGCAATACACAACACGAAAAGTGGAGGACCGCCGCTGAAAAAGAAATTCATAGATAAAGTCACAAGAGCGCACCTTGAGCCTGCCGTTCCCTCGTTTCAAGCATAGCTAGATGAGCAATACAATGCGGCAGCGTCGTTTATTGTTATCAACGTATTATCCAAAATCACATCATTATGACACCCACTATCTCTGTACACACTGGCTGAAAGCAGCCTGTAACGAGCGTTTTAGGCGGTTCGAGGACGTATCGCCCTTTTCGGTTTTCATCTGTCTATCCACACTTGAAAGCAAAGAGGGCACATGCAGTGCATCCTCGTGCCAACCATCTTCGTATTTTCAAGTACGTTAAAAGATAACGAACAATATTGAGGGAATTTTCTGTGATCATTGCAGAATCTGCACTGGAGAAATTCGTAAGCCTGAGCTATGCTGCCTTGTCCGCGAGATATGTTAGCGGGATTTCGCAAGTGACAGATACTGCGCATTTCCTTTCCTGTAAACCAATTATTCGCCGCGAGATCGACCTAGAGGTGGCGCCACCGTCTCTCCGATGGTGTGGATCGGCAGCTGACGGCGCTAGCGGAAACGCACGCGGCGTATGTCTGCTTCCGAGTTTACGGTGGGCTTGTTGGCGATGAAAGCGTGCCTTATGCAACGCGTTAGCAATTTACTGCTTAGAGTGTTCCAATATTGTGAAAAAATCCCGCGGACTTTGCCAATGCAGCAAAAAAAAAAAGATGCGCGGATTATAGAAAACCAAGGCACGCCACCACCCGTCTTTTAGATTTACTGGCATCGCTTTGCACATTTTTTTGCGTGATACGGAGCTCACAGGCCTGATACTTGGGCCTCAAAATGACATATCACCTTTTCAACAGCGTGCACGTGTCTTATACGAGCGAGACAGGCAAATTTAATGTCAAGCCCACGGAGATGCAAGGTTCGTGCTCTGATCTGCAGTATACTTTAGAATGAATCGAGGCAGCCTAGTTTATTATATCGTACTTGACGCGAGGGTTAAGCAGGTTAAATGTAGCCCTGACAGCGTACTGCCCGGCGGGTAGCCGTAGACTGAGTGGACATCAACTCTGGCTAGACAATCAGGCACAATTGTATTGCCAAAAAATGAGATTACGCCGACACTGTGCAGGAAACATGGCTGCACAGGAAAGCTGACTGCTCCCGTGTAGAGCGGTGAGTGGATGGAGTTTGCCGGACTCACAAAAAGGCGAAAGCTTCTTGCGGCAGATAATCTGATGTTGCACTGTAAATGACTCTAAATAATTTCCTGAAACCGACGGAAGTATAAGGAATTTCCAATGTGTGTGAGGTTTATAAACGGTAAACCAGTAGACTAATTTTTTTTTCAATGGCAATGAATTTCACGATGTGACGGAACTTTTACCCACTCGACAAAATTTAGGACTATAAGTACAAGCTACGAATCAGTAGCTGCGAAGAGATCGTAAAAACTGCACTTCGTCGCTGTCATGTTCTGGCAAGGAAATTTGAAGGCTGAAGATTTCTCTATCATTGTAATTAATATTGAGCAGTGACTTGGGGTGGTTTTTTCATTTACTTTCAAAATTGGCGGCGGATATAAAACTGCCCTGAAATAAATGAAATTCATCTTATCATGTGACTATAAATATGTAATTATTCCCAGACTAAACACCGATGGTTAAGCCCATATGAAGGTATTTTACTCCCCTTGTTAGAAACAACCAGTTTGCTCGAAATACAGCACAGTCGAAAACGGGTTCTAATGATTCTAATGGGTTACCAGTGTACAGTCTTTGTCAAAAAGATACGGCCCAAGGGTTTTGCGTCAAATTCCCATAATAGAGCTCCGTACACATCGGCACCATCCGAAATCTCGTTGACGACAAATCTAATCCCTATTCTTCTCTATGCTTACTTATATATTCTAGCATTGCTTCCAGGGGCTTAGTTATAGTGCTTAGAAGCGAACCCCTTGGGCCGTATATTTTTGACAAAGGCACATTGATCGATGTGCATTATGTAATATTTAGTGTAATAGGTACTGCAAAGATTTTTCTCAAACGTTGGAGCATTTTTTTTTAAGCGAAATGTGCTCATTACCACTGTTACGGATGCGCAGAATCCTTCAACAGAAAAAAAAAAGAAATGAAATGCATTTGTGGGTTTAACGCGCCATGAGACATCGGCTATATGACGGATGATGTAGGGGCGGGCCTCGGTGTCGTTGACCACGTGGGATTGTTTAACGTGCAGTAAAATCCCACAGCCGAGGAGAGCCTTTCGAAACGGCCTGGATCGAACCCCCCGTTCTCGAAATCAGCAGTTGAGCGCCCTACCACTGAGACACCGCGAAAAAGGTTTACCAGCAAAAGAAAAAAAAACATAATAATAATAATAATAATAATAAACTCACAAAACTCTATCGTGGATGTATAGAAGCACAGAGTGGCTTGTTCAAAGTGAATTTTGCTATGCAGCAGTCTGCGGTCGCATGTTTCAGTAATTGCGGTATTCCAAACAGAAACTAGAGTATACGATTACTGAGCGTTTGCATTAAGTTGTATTGACGGCAGTAACCTCTTTTGCTTTGACACGGCGCCCAACGACGGCAGCGCTTCGTTTGAGACACCGCTTGTAAAAGAATCTCAAGCGCCGAAGACTGCGACTGATGATATGTCCTTTCCAGCGTGACATACTGGATATGGACAATTATTTTTTTAATGGAGTGTGGGGTAATAAATAGTCTATTCATATTTCTTTTGCAAGAGGCAGATAAGTAAGTAAAAGCGCACAGAAACCGCGAAACAAACAAAAAGCACTCTCGTACACGCAGCACGCTCGCACGTAAATCGGTGCGGGCTGGCACGCGACGCAAACAAGCATCTACACTGGGCAGTTTTCGCCGTTATGCCGCTAGGTGGCGACTCTGCTCGATCTCGAGGCCAATAGAGAGCCTGTGAACTTGATGCGTTCAACGCAACGCTGGTTGTGTTCGACAAAGGGAGCGCGAAGTACCGTGTGTGCTGCAGCAACGCTGAAGCTTTCGCATTTCTGCACTTCACACTTTGCAGCACTCTCAGAATTTTTCAGACTAAAGTTGGTTGATTACCTCTTTTTATACACTTTCCAACCATTCCTACAAATTTGTAGACGCTAATCATGCCCTTGCCCGTTCAAGTTCAAGGTAACTTTATTGCCGTTGATGTAGAGGCCCGTCCGCACACTCAGGAAGACTCTAAGGGGCCTTCAAGGGAGAGGGAGCCCCGCAGTGGGACGTCTTTCGCAAAGCATCTCATGCCAGACGGATTACTCGAGCTTGCTGCTCCGAATCCCGGCTCCGGAGGTGGGCATCCCGGGTTTCTTTTTTTCTGATGCCATCAATATGCCCGGGAGAATCGGGGCATTCCCAAATGAGATGATCCTGATTGGTTATTATCCGGCATTTGGTCCAGAACTTTGGTGTTTCCTCTCCATAATCTCTGCACTCCTCCGTGTGGGAGACCGATCTCGAAGTGGGAGGTCTAGTTTTTCATTCCTGTATGCAGCCGTTATTTCCATCTACGTAGTGAGCGGATCATTCGACCCGAGTAATTGGGTGATTCCACGGCCGCCCGGTGTAGATATCTCTTGCGAGATTGTTAGCAGCCTCACTGCCTTGCCTTGGATCCCCTTGTGCGCCGGGACCCACATGATGGAGATCTCTCTATCCAATACCGATTTTCCAAGTCTCTTAACCGCTTCTTTCGAAACGATCCCCTTATTTAAGTTTCGTACTGCCATCCTGCTGTCGGAAAGTATGATTTGGCTTCAGTGCTCCTGCTGACTAACGCCAGAGCAGCCTTTCCTGCTATGAGCGAGTTTCTAGTGTCGAGGGACCCGGTGACCACCTTCTGGTCGTCCCCATCAATTATTGCCATTACCGGCGCCCTTTCTAAGCCGCAGGCCGCATCGCAGTACGCAATTTGAGTAGAGTCTACCTCTTCTAGTCTTTTTCTTATACCTTTGACTCTATGTGCCCTGCGGTGCTTGTGTTGTGTCCAGGGAATATTCTTCAGAATTGGAGCGATCTTCAGTCTTTTGCGAACCTGAAGATCTATTTCTGCTGCCACATATGACCGCTCCCTCTGGTTTTCCCCCAGGCTGGCCAAGATCTTTCTATCTGCCCTCGTGGAACTCAGCCTCCAGAGTTGCGTTTCCCTTCCGCTGTAGCGATTTCACGCCACGTATTATGTTACCCCGTTTTCAAGAGCTGTCAGTTGAGACGCCGGTGGGAATGCTTAGTGCTCTTTTATATACCCTCCTAATCAGAATATGCAGTTTCTTTTTTCTCTCGTGCTGGCTTAGATTTAGGAGCGGTGCTTGTTAGACGTGAGGGGCAGACCTAGACGTAAGGGGCAGTGTTTCCGCAAACTTTTATCCTTGAGTGAGATTCTACGCAATATTCCAGTTACCTGAGACTCAAAAAAGGCTAACTTGTTTATGTCTATTTTGTTTTTGATTTTTTTTTCATTTTCTTGGAGAAGGAAGCCTAGAAATTTGTTTACTGGCACACTAGGTAATCTATTTCCCCCATCAGCATCTCCACCGGCGGGAAGAGTTTTGGAAGGCATCTTTCTTTCCTTTTTGTTTCCTTCGTTCAAAATATTAAAATTTTAGACTTATTCCGAGAGCAGGACAGTATTCTGGGCAGAGCGTATTCCCGCACGTTGTTGTTCAAACAATTCAAATATCCCGCCACTAGAAGTTAGGACTACGTCACCGGAAGCCGAGCACCACTTGACCTTGTTTGGACGTCGGCATTACCCCTCGCGGTAATTTCGACATCTTAATATCGTAATGAACCCTAATAAAATAAGTAATTATTCTACACTCACCAACGAATTTCGGATACGAGATATTTTGATGCTCTATCTGATACAACAATTGGTTTTCTTATAAACTCATTTGCTCGAACATACACATGGGGACAAGTGGACAAGTTCGTGATGACACAAAATTGCAAATATATACACACAGTACTTCCGCATTAATAATGAATTTAGTTATTTAAAGTGCATTAATTATTCATTACAACCAAGCTTTGAGGAAAACCGAAGCTTCAGATGAATGCCAAAAAAACAGGTATTTTGAGCCGCCAGCGACAGCAGCGAACGCCTGCTTGCAGGCTTGCAAGTCGAACACGCCATATAAACACGAGGGATATTGTACTATCAGGTATAGCCGGAGGCTTTGCTGTGCCATACCTGTCAGCTGCTTCGCTTGAGAAATTTTTTGGCGTCTGCTGCATGCTAATATTCTTCGCTGTACCTTTTGTCGATGTGATAAACCATAACGTGTCATAGTCTCGTTTGCGAGTCAAAGATATTCAAGAGTCAACTGCCCGAAACAACAGAACTGTTACGTTATACACGGTCGATTTCTTAACCCCTGAATAAACTATTCACTCGCGCTGAAACGGCGCACACTGGAGGTGTTCAGACACAAACATTGTTTATGAGTGGTCTTAATACTTCATAAGTGCTTGACAGATGTTTTTAAAGTAAGGCGCCAACTTCGTTGTCTCAGTGGCGATAAAAAACAATCTCTTCAATGTCCTTTGTAATAAAACGCTAGCGCCATTCATTGGCGTTCGAAAGGGCGATATAGTTAACAAGTAAGCGACAGCAGTGTTTTTCCGCACTGTTATTTATCACATTGAATAGGACGGCTGTGCACACTGACAGTCCTTACATATATTTCTCTCTGAGAATAGCGCAGGCTTAATTGCACCGTTTTGTCACTGTCGCCCCCTGGACCTTACGGCTCGGAAGCACCTGTAGTAACAAGTCCTCCGCTTTACGCTGTGAGAGACGTTGTTAAAACTCAGCTTACAGGGATGTCATGTGATCACAGTCCAAGATAAGAAACCAACGTCAGCAATTGCTTCATGTGTCTACGATAGTGGTTCTCTGGTGAATTTGCGACGATGTGCTTGGATCCTGCTGACTTTCCTCAGTGAAGGGGAGGGGTATCCGGGAGAACTGCTTTCCAAAAGCCGCCAAGCCGGCAAGCTTCGCCCGACCTTAGCCTGTACGCACACACCATTTACACGCCACTCACGGAGCACGAGGTATAGTCTTGACTGACAGGTGAATTCTTTCGGAAATCATGAATTTCGAAACACCCTGTGTTCAAGTCAAGGCTGTCACTGCAGCAATAGCAGCAGCGTCGACCATCGTTTCGACCTGCGGCAAACGTCAGTGGGAGTGACGTACAGCTCCATGGTTATTTTTGACTATCGAAAGGCTTTAGCAGTACCTGTGCGACAAGCTAGACAACGATTAACGTCTGCGAAGACTGCGAGTCGGACCTAATGCGATCAAAATCAAACAATGCGTTCCCCGTGTTCTGAGGTCCTACATAAAAGGTAGCTTGTCGGAAAGCACTTACAACGAGGAAGTGCATTGGTCTCGACCACCGGCCCGCTGTGAGCCGTAGTGTAAATAACGCCTCTGACGCGCTTGTTGAAAAGGTAGTTCAGAAGCAGTGGCTTGCTCAGTTTACATGCTACCGCCCGAGCACGTTTTTATGAATTAAAGTTTTCAGCTTCTCTGCAGCCTCATCACCTTTGTTGGATGTGTCAAATTCCCATACAGTGAACGAAAGGTTTCTTCTAACTTAAAACCTGACATGGTCAATGAAGCACCAGTGCGAACTCGGAAAACAATAAAAGAAGAGAAAAACAGGTAGTTAGCTCGGTTAGGATTGCTTTGCACGTGCAGAAGCAGGCGAGTTTTCATCGTTTCTCAGCCACCGCCGTCCGTGGTAGGACAGAGCTGCTTGCAGATAACTCCACAATATGTTAACATTCACAGCCATCGTTTCATTCAAATCACGTGCACAATAGGCCAGGCCCTGTGGTGAAGGGTGGCTCCGTTCCGCGTGGAATATTTGGGTGGAATAAAAGCCTCCCCATATGGCCACGCGTCCTTAGCGCTTCTTCGCGGACAAAGCAAAAGGCAATAAATTACAAATTTGGCTAAAACGCAATCAGTGTCCCTCTTGCAGACTATTAGATTCCTCTAAAGTACATTTATTTGCCTAATAAGAACCCGTCAAAAATATTTGATTAACTTGAAAAAAGAAGTTAGGATATGCACCAAACTTGTTACACTTGAATCGAACTTTTTCGATCGCCCAAGAAGCCCATGAAATGACACCCAAGTAGTGGTAAACCCCAGTTTGACACTAGATAAACCCTTGAAATTGGAAGGCGTTCACGAGGTTGAATTCCAAGTCATGACAACATTAGTTCATCATCTGAAGGCGTCGCCACTGCTCAGTGATATCTCGAGTTCAGCCAAACTAGAAGCATTCTGCATAACGCGGCAGGATATACAAATAATCTGGCTAAAACTTGCTTTAAGGCTTCGCGTGGCTGTATGTGACACACGTTGACAACCAGTCGTTTCCCGCATGCTTCATGCTATGCCTGACGATGCTCCTGTCCACCTCTTTCGATCGCTGGGCTAGCGTCTCTCTTTCCCCTGCCTCTCATTCGAGCTATTCTCCCGGACTTTAGCCGATGTACCGTCCACCGCAGCGACTCCTACGGGGCTTTTTCGGTGTCTCCGAAGAGCCCTATCACAACGCCAACTATGGCGTAGCATTTTTCCCCGTGCTAAGCCTCACCAAAATAATGACCGGCACAACTGTGTACCCGTATGCCTATAGCTGGTAAAGTAAAAGGTTATACTATAAGAGAACTAGCTCCAAAAAAATGTGCCACGCTTCTTGACTCGGCTATAATTTGTGCTAGATGGGCATATCAGCGATTACACTAAACTTAGATGATTCGAAAAACCAAAATTAGGCAGAAGGAAACCTTTCAAAATAGCTGCGGTGTTAATAAATTGCTCCATTCTCCGTCTTCTGACTAAGCAGAAGTAGGCACTCAAAGTAAAAGACGTGGTGGGACATGCCTGCCAAAGCATTAGTATCAATTCATTCGTATGCATTTCAATTTTTTTCTAAATTACGCAGCTTTCCTTTTTAGGAACAAAGCATGCTGCGAAGCGGACACGAGGTCAATCTTCCTATGTATCCCGGTATCTTGAAGGAGGAAGAGCTCACAGGTGTGCGCTCTTGAAAGGGTTTTCATTGAATTTATGGTGTACACGCACGCTCTCTCCTTGAAATGGGAGGAAACTTACTCTCCCGGAAAATAGGGGGAGGGGGGAGGCAAACTAAAGGGACAGAAACGAAACTATCGAGAAATCCTCTAGTACAAAGCAAAATTATTATCTACACAACAAAATTTGTGTTCGCAAAGGAAATTGACGCCGGAAATGAAACCCTTTCCGAGCATGTACAGATGCCGTGGGGACAAAGGAAATCGCACCTAAATCTCGGCGTCGTTCACGTCGAATTAGAATCGCATCGCATATTGCCTCGGTGTCCCCTCCTTGGCTGTCTGAATCCTAACGCCTCCTCCAGCATTTTTAGAATACAGGACACAGGGGATGTTGTAGGAGCACTTGCGCCTTCTCTGTGTGCTGAGAAATTAGAGCTTGCTTGAGATCCAACAACAGAGTCGTGCATATAAATCGAGATCCCTGCCAGGAGGTTTTATTTTTCCTTTCCATTTGTGTTTTCTTTTTTTTCTCCTTAGCTAGTTTTCCGTCTTCTTAGATGGTGTAGGCTGTACAGGAAAACTAGAGATATTTACCAATGGCGCCCAATTTCGAAGCCGAAATTTGTTGTCAATAGTACTGGAACTTGAAATATGCAATAAAACTTGAGCACAAGATTTCTCGAAAATCTGTCCTTGAATCTCCATTCCCAGGAGTTTGGATCGTGTGCATGGCTATTTTTGGTAGTCATTCTTTTTACTGCTGCTAAGTTTGGTTTACTTTTTTTTTAAATATATTTTCATTCATGAAACAAAAAATAAGCAAAACATGAAAGCAGCTTGAGGCAGAGAGAGGGCATAAGAAGCAGTTTATCAATGTTATTGGTTGCAACATACAGTGTGCAAAATATTTACCAATAAAATTGGGAGTGAAACTAAAAATGCAGTTGTTAAGAGGGGATTAGCATTTGTGTTGTGGTTGGTATTTTATTTTATTATTCTGTTGTTTTGACGCATTAAAGGAGTGACACACGCTCTAGAATTGAAATATGTTTTATGACTGAACTTTAATGACCACTATTTTTTCCGCAGTTTGAACCTGTAGGGGCAATGTAATCAAGTTGGCTTACGCCGAGTACAGTGCACTATGGTAGCTGTCAATGTGAGATGTCAATAATTAATATCAGCCAACGAAAACCGTCGTGCACGTATGCAGTAGCTCACAAAATAGAAACCGCAGAAAGAACTCAACACTTTTCTCCTTAATTTTTTTGCGCTTGAACGAACATTTACTTTTGTACAAAGAGGCATCCTTCGTAAACACTGTCTGTGTGTCGGTGGTGCATGAATGAGCTTTTATAAAATATTTTTATCCCTGAAATTCTTCTATTTAGTGCTAACAGAAGTTTAATGTAAAAGCCTAAGCACATCGTGTTCTTCTAGATCTATGTTTTATTCCTCTCATACCAATCCTATTGCCTGTTGCGTAGTTGGCAGACCAACAACTGGGGTACGAAGTGCGAAAATGATACGCTTCTAGCGCCAGAGATGATCTGCTCCAGAGAGCTTTACTACCTAGGTAGTAAAGTGAACTAAGAAATGAGAGCAGCTTTTATCCACTCATGTCGTAGCTCGAGAAAACTAGAGAGATATAGTTTGCTTGTCTGCGTCGGCTAAATTCACCTTCTTTTAGGTTTTATAGTTTCGGTTCTCCAAATACGCAGAGGAATTGAATGGAATAATTTGCGCTTCGTACTGTTAAGGAAAATATGTATCGCGCATTCTGTTTTTTAATATGATAAAAGGCTCTCTTACGTGCTGAAATAGAAAATAACAACTGAAAGCTTAGTGAGATTTCGAGATACCTGGCTCAAAGTACCAACCACTTAAAACGGAAGGCAGATAATAAAACAAAGGAACGCCATAACGCCATTAGCAGCAAGTAATGTTCTCCAAACATTCGCGCCTCGTTAAAAGCCGGACGCAAAAGTCAGCAATGTACGGGAGCCCTGTTCAGAAACCACGGAGATGCGCTTATGCCTCTCATTAACAACGGTGATCAAAATAAGAAAATATGCAGGGGAAAGGCTGGGGTAGCAACGTCCCAAAAGGTGCGTCTCACTGTCCTGGGTTAACCGAAGTCGCGTGGCCGCCAATAAATCTGCCCCGGTCTTCATTGTTCGCACGGTGCGTGCCGCGCTGCCTGCCATGGAAAGCTTCGTTCAAAACGGCGAGGCCCCAACCTCTCTATTCTCACGCACTTCTCTCTTTCTCTCCTTCTCTTTTCTGCACGCTTGGCTGCTCTTTCCGCGCGCCTGCCGCCGCTTTTGATGTTATGGTGGCACGCCGCGACACCGATACGAACGTGAAAGCGTGAGTGTTAGGGAAATTCGCGCTGTTTGGTCATAAGCCACAGTTATGCGCAAAAAAGAAAAGATGCGTAGGTTTTATGTTCTGCCCTCCCATACTGTTATTTCCATCTCCGATAAAATATAAGTACCGGAACACCTGTCTTTCTTTTCGGGCTGCCTTTTTCAGCCCGCACTTTAAAGAATTGCTCTGAACATGAACGGCAGAATATCATGCGGCGGTAACAGTCTTCTATTTTCTACTTATTTTCGTTCGCTTATCTTGTTATCTTATTCTTACCTTTCGTATTGTTTTTCTTCTTGCATTCCTTTTATTTGTTATTCTTAATACCACGACAACGCAGTTTGACTCCTTTTTTACGTCGCATAAAAGAACATTCCAGCTGTTTGCTTTTAGTTTAGGTCGCTTACATGACCGGGGAACATTTTTAGTGTGCATCTCAGTGCACAGTTTTATATTTACATGATTCATTCAAGCTGTATTTTTTGTCCCCTGTTCGTCCTCCTTGTAAACGTAATTATTCGCTCTGAATATCATCCGGGTACATGTGTGCAGCTTTAGGATTTTAATTCCTTAAATGTTTTTTTCCGATCCGGATGCGTCACTTCGGCCGTTCAATAAAATGAATGCAATTTTGTCCACTTACAATCCTTTCGGTACTGCGAAATTCCCTTCAATGACTGCCATGTTAGACTTTACGTTGTAGCATACGTGGTTGACTGCTTTCCTTTCTTTGGTGTGTGTGGTGAGCAGCACCAGCTTACTCCATATATTTAGAACAATGGATAATGTCGCACCGTTGGACAGCATAAGCAAAAACGAATTCCAATTCCTTTGCGGCTGGATAGTGGACATAGTAGGTAAAGGTAGTGTATGAGAGCGCCGAAGTTGATTACTTCCTACAATACTCAGTGTCTTCATTTCTACGTATATTCGTATTAAAAAACAAAAGGCTTCTTGAATGCAACGCCAGACGCATATGCAGAACATTTTAGCTTTCTCATCGTGTCAACAGTGTCAAAATAAGAACTTAACAAAGTACAAACATCTTGCGGATTTTCGTAGACTTAGATGTTTACGTTTAGGCATAGGACTAAACATGAGGCGAAGAGCATGGCTCAAAGGCACGATAACATTCTCAATGCGTTCCCTGACTTTAGATACATGGGTACAGCTGATTAGGAGTCATATATGCGACCCTTCCTGGCCTTGCGCACAAACTCGAAATGTCGCAAACGTTCATCACGCGATCTACGCCGACGACATCGCGATCTTGGTCAACCGTGACAGCAACGACCAGTTTTAATCTTCACTGCAGGAAAAGGTAGATATGGTGAAGGGATACCTGAGAATTAGGGGATCCGCTGCTCGCCCAAGTCGGAGCTCTATCTGTGCCGCAACACGCAGAAGGGACGGCCACACACTGGATCCAAGCATAACACAGAATATGAAGAAATTAGGTCATATACATGAGTGATCACGGAACATCCCCGTCGTGAAAAAATAAACGTCCAAGGCATGACCATCAAAACCAAAGGCGTAAACGGTGAGACGTTCAATAGGCTGATACACAAGACTGCCAATGCAATCAGATTACTAAAGAGAAACACCAATAGGAGAAGTTGCATGAGGGTAGAGATCCTGATACGACGCGTGCACGCCACCGTCTTATGCCACATAACCAACCTGATCTCCTATCACAGTCGATAAAAGGCGAAGAACAAAATAGACGTGATATAACGCAGAGCATATAAGACTACACTTGGACTGCAAGAGTCGAATTGCACAGAGCTCCTGCTACAATTAGGAATCCTCAACACGCTGCTCGAACTTGCAGAAGACACAGCATATTTCGCAGCTAAAAAAAAATGACGACCCCCGTAGCTGAATGACACACACACGAGCGCCTTGGCATTGGCTACCACAGTCAACACGGGGATAACGAATTAATCTCACAGAACGTCAGGACGGTATTCAAATCGCTCAACGCGTGAGAAACGTGCACCTCACGTATATTCAAGGCAGAAGACGGGCCAGAGCTGCGGCCCTGCGGCGGGGTTACGGAAAAGCGAGGGAAACGCGCTTCGAAGACATTGCGACTATCAAGATGATCGGCAACACGCCGCCGTGGACGTCGACACTGTCATGGCGCTTCTCCACTAGGCCAGTGGAAAGTGCCGACATGCCGAAGTAGCCAAAAAATTAGCCATCGAACTTACCATGCCTAATCATGATTGTGGGGTCGTTGTCAACTATTCCCGCACGGCAGTAAATAATTAAACGAAGGGGAGAAAATCCGTGGAAGCCTGCAGATAATTCAAGAACCTGAAACGCTGTCCGGACAGCAAGGTCGAGCTAATTTGATTCCGCGCACACATGGGGGACGTCTCTCCGTATCTCACTAACCTCAACGTGGTCACTCACTCCCACTCCCGAGGGGTCGTGAGCCGTGCGGAGAAAGCAGTGGTGGAGATGGGGCAGAGAGACGCTGATCAGTGTCAATGACATAACCAAATTGTTCTATATAGCCTGCCTGGACATCCCCCCGCCTAGCAACAAACTATGCAAAGCTAGGCAGTCGTCTTGATGCAGTTACAAGCACATACTCGAAGCAGCTGCAGCATAAAAGATTTGCCACGAAATATATATCTCCAACACGTACAAGGCCTGCAAATACAAATATAGCCACACTTAAACACATATACCGAGACTGTAAGGCAAAAGTCACCGGTGCTATTCCCGAACCCTCTCGTCGAGGGGGTCCGCCGCTCTGCGCAGCTCCAGCCTCCACGACCACCTCTGCGCCGTCCAGCACCCTCGAGGCGGCGAAGATAAAGATGTTGACGTTCTCACGGGGAAAACCTAGGCTCGGTCGCTTTATACCCTGTCGCACGCTAAATAAATTGATCTCTATGGTCCTGCATCAACTGATACTGCGAAAATATTTGGTTGTCGGAAGTTTTCTGCGTAGAGTTTCAAGTTATACAGTTATAGCGGTACGCGGCAGTTTAATTATTGGATTTTGGTTATTATGTGACAAAACAAAAGTGCTCTATTCCATGGAGACTATTGAAATTGCTTCAGTATTAGTTTGGGAAAGCGTTACTGTTTGCAGAGTTACTCGGCAGGTGACATGATATCGCAGAGTCGCGACTAAATTGACTTTGGGCTGGGCGCACTGCTGAAAAGGAAAGCCATATGATAATAAACTAACTTACTTACTTACTTACTTACTTACTTACTTACTTACTTACTTACT
>JAJIZL010026005.1:296678-314414 GCA_023969395.1 Amblyomma maculatum
TACTTACTTACTTACTTACTTACTTACTTACTTACTTACTTACTTACAAGTGAAATCCTTGACCTTTTTGCTATAGAATGATCGAGTAGTACGCGCACTTGCGGGTTGAATGTATCGGTTTTTGTCTATACGTGTTTTGTCAGTGTGCAGTAAATAATAAAATTTTTGTCTTTCACGGCATCGGCGTGATTCCACTGTTTCTAAGTTAGCAGCCTGCAAGAGACAGGTGGGGGACATGCACCAACTATAGCAGTTAGAGATAAACCTCGCGGATTTGCGCTGAACATTTTCTACTTTCGCTATGCTTGTTTTTGTGAAGGGGTTCCATACAGTGGCTGCGTATTCCAAAATCGGTCTGATGTAAGTTTTTTATGCCAGTAGTTTTCTTTCCGGCCAGGATTTTCCCAGGGTTCTTCTAATATGTCCTAGTCGCTGCATTGCTTTATTTTTAATATAGTCTATATGCTGGCTCCAACTAAGGTGAGGTATAATTATGATTCCCAGGTACTTAAAACTTGTCACTGTTGCTAGGTAATGGTTTCCGATTTGGTATTCAAAGGTTAGTGGACCTTTCTTTTGAGTTACAGTCATGGCAACTGTTCTTTTTTTAGTGTTAATGGTCCTTTGCCATGTAGAACACCAGGTCTGTTATTTAGCGAGTGATATCGTGCTGAAATCACATTAACGGCAGTATTGCTTTGGCTTATGTAATTGCAATTTTTGAAAGCGCAACGGAACTAGATAGAAGGGAGAAAAATGTTACGCACCAACCCAAGGACGGAGAAAGAATGCGCAAAAAGCGCTAACTTTCAACTCATATTTATTCAAGACGAAATATTTTCCGCTTAACCCATAAATGTTTTGGAGTTCGTGCTACTTTCATGTCCTGTCGGACACCTATTTTGAGTTACTTAAAACTGCAAAAATATGGCTGATAATATTTTAATGGCCAAAAGAAGTTTGGCAGGCTCTTTCAAATGGATATGTCTGGAATCAAGACAGATATCAAAACTATGATTTCAAACTTAGGCACAAGTGCATCAATAGGGATAAGATGTACAAACCTTCCACAGATATGCGACCACTACTTAGTCAGCTTTTGACCATCATACCTAACAAACACTAAGCGATAAAGGCGTCGTCTATGCTCACACTACCAAAGAATAAATTTTTTAGCTAAGCTGCTTGGAATAAAATGAGTCGTACAATATATTCTTTGTTATTGGGAGAACAACCGTGCATATATAATTTTCACTTTTCTACGTATTCTACCTATGGTATCAGCAAACACTGACGTGCAATGCTTTCTGGGTGGACAACTTAATTTTCGTATGATAAACAATGGCTTCAAACTAGAAAGATTGACGAATGCGTACCTGAAAACAATGACACAGACAAGGGGCCGAAACAGAGATGCGATCCGCTACTCGTTTACCTTTTCCATAAGAAGGGTAATCTTTAGAACGACTTTACAATTGTCGATTGTAAATTTAACTACAATTGACATGCAATTAACAAGTGTATGTCAAGGGTGCCGCAAATATGGAAAGGAAGGTAAGGTTATCATTCTAGATGAAGTTATTTTCACTTGGTTCATATTTTGTGAATATGTATTCGCATTCTTTCATACCATGAATTGCTATATTGCTCGCTTTTGTATCTGACGCCGGAAACTTGCAATTTGTGAAATTATGTTTCTTATACTATAACATTAAGATCCGCTACAATTATTTTATAGTCGTTTTATTTTTTCATATAAAATCAGAGGCAAAAAGCATTACAGAAAACCAAACCCACGAAATTTAATCAACAATTCTAGTGCGGAGGTCTATCCCCAAGGCCTGCGTCTGACAGAACCATAAAAAATCCCGTAGGAAGTTTGAATCGTGACTACCTCTTATTCGTTTGATGCCCACTGGAGTAGCTAAAGCGACCACGAGGAGACGTTCATAGATCACATCTCAGAGATAGGAGGAAAGGTCGGTCATTATGCTCATCATCGTTGCTCCGAATCTTTCCTTATTCCGCAGATATTTCATTACTTCAAGTTTAAGATATGCATAATATCTTGCGCAGCATTCTCTACTGAGCAAAAAAAAAAAATACAACAGGTAGGCTAGTTGTTCCTATCCTGGAAAGCTGGCCAAACTTGAGTAACATTATAAATAATTTAGGCGGCATGTATAAGAAGGTTGTGATTATAAAAATTAAGTATACTTGCGAAAATGGATAATTTAGTTTTTGTTTCAAGCCATGATTAAAAATCAAGCGCGAATATTGATTGAGAAGTGGCCATTTAATGAAAGAAATTTATTTTTTTTTTGCTGCCAGGACACGACATAGTCTTGTAAAGCCAATTATGAGTTCTACTCATTCACCGAAAAATTATTCAAGTTAGCTTTCTAATGTTGCACTACCTAATGGTCATTGGCCAGGGAGATATCCACTAGATATTTGAGTTCAATATCTTGCTATGGATTCTGCTGAATTTCGTCAAGCATCACACGACTACCGGAGTAACAAAATATGGTGGTGGACTAAAATAGTTTAACTGAGAGCTATGATATATTCCTTTAAAGTAAGTGGAGCTATCTCACCTATAGAATTCGCTTTTAGTATATTCGCTCCAAACTAAGCAATTACACATAATTTTGACTGCGAGGCACCGTTACTATTAAGAATGCTTTTCGTGCCGATACAAACTAGTTGGGACGCAAGACGAAATACCAGCCATTTACATGCCATATGATAGCGAGGCTAGGGAGAATTGCACTGAATATCGCGAATAATTTCAACAAATAGAAAGGGGCGTGAGAAGGGTCTGTGGTCCTTTCTTGTTACTGAAATTATTTCTGCCAGTACATTAAACCACAAGCGTAGCGTAAAGACCAATTGGCGTCCACAACATCGCTGCCCGACGTTGCGGCTCCTAAAGGCAGCGCCATCTGTGACACAAAAGTACAAACTGGGACGCTGCTGGCTCAGTTCGCTATCTTCCCAGCGGTCACCGCGCGCTTTTTCTGGCACTTGCGTAGGTGCACTCCGACGCGCGCTTTTTCTGGCACTTTCCTGGTCGCGTAGGTGCACTCCTACATACCCACTGCATTCCATCTTGACGATTGAGCGACTTGCCGTACATTTCCATGCAAGAAACTTCGTTAAAGGCGAGAAATGTATCATTCACGTATGCACTATAGAGCAGATGAGGAAATGAGATGCGATGAGCGGCGTTTCTCACGTGAGCTACGTCATGATGTAGAAATTGCACTTCAGAGTAAGTCCGCTATGCAATTATGGTGCGTATATATATGCTTAAAGAATGCAAAAGCAGTGTCAGCACAGTGAAAGGAAGTGGTTCAATCGCTCGTTGACCATCGCTTTGGATATTAGTATGAGATTTATATACGGTTTTGTTTTTATATTATGACGTCATTAAAGCAAATATAGTTGTCGACGAATAAGTACAGACCGAAAGAGGTGAATCTTCACGGGCGGGAATGCTGTCAACAACATAGTAATGTATACGCCCTGCGTGCTCAATGCGGTGGAGGGGACTTAATTGGCTCGCCGGCTCCGGAGGTAGGTGAAATAAAAGCTCAGTGAAAGCTTGTGAACTGTTAGACGCATATATTGGGCTTCTTATCATTAGTTGTGTTTCATTGACGATATTTTGTTTGCAATCACGAAATTGTAACGCGAATGGGATCCCCGTGTGAGTATAGTGTCGATCAAGCCGTGGGCGCGGGTTTGTATTGCGCTTGCTATATATTTTCATGAATTTATCAAACCAAGAAAATCTGTAAAACCTTTCAGCAAGGCATGCTTTCCAACAAAAAGGCCTCGTTCCTCAATATTTTCGAGCACGTTTTATAGTCAAATAGGCGAGTGTCCCTTAGGGCACATTAACACTTTCGACGCGATTCCGGACGTCGCACGCTGAATATCTGTTGATTTGGTTGGTTTTAGAGAGCTCACTAAGAAGAGAGAGTGCGCAGAAAATTTGCAAACAAAGTCACACGCGGGAAGTAAGAAGCAGGGTAATCCTCCATTCCCTTAAGTTTCGAGCCAGTGGTATTAAACCCATGTATTCTTTCGGTACCTCTACGAGCCGTTTTTTTCAACTGGCAGCATTTCTGAGTTTACGCAGTGGTGCAATCTGGCTCTTTTTATTCCACAAAGAATGTGAGGCGTCTCAGTACGAGACCATTTGGTTGGATGAAAACAGGTTTCACTGAAAAGCTAACAATGAAACTTTAATAGTTTCACACGTGTTTCGTCCTTTAGAACTTCACCTGCTGTTGGCTGACCACAACACAACATCACTGAGTACCTCCGTTTTGCATCGGCGGAAGTGTTTCTGTATCGCCCAAAAACCACCTTACGCAACGTGATCGCTGCGCGTGCACAGGAAGCTAGCGGGATGTCTTCTCTGGCGACGTCCCGAAGTTTCACATTTCGCCACCACGCAAGAAATAGGGCGCTCCCGTCACGTGGCAAATCTTCAGCTTCGATACCCTATAACACATCTTTTTTTTTACTCGCACTACCTGTGCTCGAATGCATACTTACTCGTTTAGGGCCAAGTTATTCATTGAAATGCTAATGCTTTAGCACCTGCGAGGCGATGATTGAAAGAGGTGGGAGCTGAAAATTTGCCCACTCGGACAATATCTTGGCGCTCGAAGCTTCCTCGCGGCGCTGGTTTGGAGGGTGGGAGTGGACTTCATTATGCTAACCTCGTTCTGCCATGTATGTTCCCTAACTGGGCCCTTTGCCGATGGAGACGTAATTGCGTAAATAGGGCGCTGAAGCTTTCTCACGACATCAAATTAGAGACGCGCCACCAGGATCCATGTTTAATAAAACTGTTTGTCCCATCCGGACCTGACAGAATTGACAAGTTGACCTTCGCACACTGGGCTCCAGCTTTTTGCCTCTGTTGATAAATTTTTGTCCTGCCGGTTTCTCTTTTGTGCATAGTACGGTCTTTCGGTGTAGTTGCAAGGAAAAAGATTAGAGTCGTGTTTTATTCCCCTTTGGCGAAAGACAAAAACAGAGAGAATAAGGAAATAAGTTTTAAAAAGTACGGCTATTTGATGCGACGCAGTCATTCGCAAAATGTGCGAATGACGGCAATGGCGACGTCATAAGCGTGCGCCTAAACTTCCCTCATCGTTGGTGCCGCCAGACGAGTGCTCAAAGTAAAGGCAAAACAAGTCTTCATCGTTGCACGCTCTCCAGAAACTTGAGAGGAAGATAACATCACCTCACAGATGTGGCGCGAAGAGTTATCGTTGGAATGAGATCTAATATCAGCTCTTATTCGGTCTGCTCGGGTTACTTTAGCGCGAAGAAGCATCCCTCGCTTTAGAGACATTTTTTTTCCTAGGCGAGTGTCCGCTTTCATAGCACTCTAGGGAGAAGCAAGGGCAGTTTTCTTTTCCATGTAGTCTCCGAAGCAGGACCACGAAGGTTGACAAAACAAATTATGGCACTAGGAGGATCTGGTGACAGGGCATTTTTTAGTGTTCTGTTATAGTCATTGTTCAAAAATAGAGGAATGCTGTTTAACTATGGAACTTCGAAGGAGGCACTCTTCTGGCTGTTCCTTATGAGCCCTGCCAGTTTATAGTATATTTAAAGCAAATAAACTTGCGTATTTAAAATGTAACCCCTCTTTCATAACTGACGGTATTATAAATGTATGTGCATGTAGGATGCTTGCCAAAAACTTGCTTTTGAACAAATATGCCTCTGTACTAGAAATGCCGTTAAATACTGAGGCAGAATCTATAAACAGGAAAGAAAGTACACACGTTTTGAACGGTGTTTTTTTTTCCTCCACGTTATCTAATATTACTCAAAATAAACGCAGAACAAAGTGATTTATTTTTGCCGCGGCAAAAGGCCTCTTATGCAGCAAGTGAGAACATTACCGCGCATTGCAGGTTCCTTCATTTGTCTCCAAAGTTCGTTGGAGACAAGACGGATAGCGAGCAGGAGTAAGGGGCTCTTTTACCTATAGAATAGTTAAACGACTCGGTTTCATTGGTGTGTGTGTGTGTGCGGGGTGGGGGAGTGCAAGCATCCTCTCGACCCATGTGGAATAAAATCCTATTCTCAGCCGCCCCGGAGAAAATTGACGCATGCAGAGCGAAAAGCTTAGTCATCTGAACTGCGGCAGCATCGTTGGTACCACGTTTTCTGACTGAAAAGTAATAAGTGGTCACAGAGTGATGACGCAGGAGCCAAGCTCAAGTCAATTGACACAGATACAAATTTAGTGCTGAAACTCTCTATGAATAAACTCACAAGCCACATCAGTATTCAAGAAAACCGCATTCATGTTGGTATATTGCTGCAGTCTCACTTTCTAGATGATCGTAAAAATTGCAATCTGCTTGCAACCACATGCAATGTATTCAAACCGAATGCTGCTAGATGAAAATATTTTCTCGTCGCATGCTTTCCTGCGCGTGAAAAATAATTTTCGTAATAACGTTATAGTGTTAGCATTATTTTTAGGGATTTTTTGTTGTTTTTCACTGTATTGCTTTTTACGTTAAAGTTATTGTATATTTGAAGCATTACAGAAATTCTATAAATTATTTTGGTAAATATTATACTACAAAACACTCTCAAACAGGCTATACGAGAAAGGCAGCAATGGTGCTATTTTCTCTGTGGCAGCACATAAATGCCGTTGTACAATGGGAGGCCGTCACCATCAATGAAAGTGCTCTTTAAAAGTTGTCTGTCCCGGCGTCCTTCGAGACTAAATCTTTGATGCCTTCCGTTGATTTTGAACTCTTAAGATTAACTTTCTCATGTTATACTTTCATCAACATGGTCTAGTGTAGTGGAAACAATGTAAGCATCTATGCCATAAAACGCCTGAGCTACGTCAGTGTTCCTTGTATTCAGCATTTTAGCGACGGTTTTTAATTGAAATTAAATGTGAGAAAGTCTACCTTTAAAATTTTTAAAACGGCCTCATAAAATGTCCTTAACTTTGGACTTGGAATCTTGATGACTCTTGCCAAATTGATTTTTAAAGCTCAGGCCGCTTAACCTTTTACAGGTGTCGGTTTTGCAGTGCCATCTTCAAAATAAAAAAAAAATCAGGGCTGGAAAATATCCCCAAAGAAGAGTATTCCAATTTAGTCACCCATTATTCTCTGAGCCTTGAACGCTAGGCCTAGTTCTTGAAATTTTTACAGTGCTGATGTGGATGATAAATTGAGCTTATTTCTTGTAAATGTGGTTTTAACTGGTTTTCTCACATCTCCTACTTACACATATACTCTAAATAACACTATGCTCGAGGCAGTGACATCATATCGACATCTTGGCGTCATCGTACTTACACTCTTACTTGCTCACTCCACGTAAACACCGTAATTAATAACGCTAACAGCATGACGGGCTACTTGCGCCGTGACCTCATCCTCCCTCGTAATGTCGCGCACGCTTTGACACTCTGGTGGGCAAAGTGGCCCAAGAGCGCCCTTAGCTTTACCATGAAGGTGTGAGTAGCTTTTTCCTTCCGCTTTCTAGATCCCGCTTTCGGGTGCTGTGGCTGGGGTACTGATTCGAACGAGGGCTGGGGATTAGTGCAGTGTTTTTAATGCGGCTTTCTGTATAATACACTTTTCTGCTCATATCATGTGCTCTTGCTTCTTTCGGAGCGGAAGCGCAGGCGCGCAGTGCATGCTGGCTGCGCCCTCGGATTGCTCTGGCGCGAGCTGCCGTATCTGGGTTTGGTGGCCGATTACCATCTAAGAACAGCACAACTTTGAAAGGTCTAGTGTCACTGAGGTAGAGTCATAGCAGCTTTCAGCAGTTTTGCACCGCCGCCTGCTTCTATTGAGGGCGCTAATCCGAAGGCGTAATGAGATATCTTGAAGATGTACATCAAGAAATGCAAACCTTGGCAAGACATTTTCGTCGTAAATTTTTTCCTAAAACTTCTAGACGGTGATTCTCTTTATAGAGAAATAAAACGCACAAAAGACTTAATGAAGATTAAGACAATGATATTCTTGCGGTAACAACTGTTTGCTAGGGGTTGCATCCGAGTGACCTCTTCTTAAATATTCTGCAATCTCCAAAGAACGCCGCTTACCACAATGAGCTTTTTTTCTCTTCAGGCAGGCTCTGGAAACCGCAGCGCAACAGCAGCAGGTTTGGCCGAAAAACATTTTTTTCTAGTCAACAGTTCTTATCGCTGCGGCGATCTGATGAACATTAGTTTTGGCCATTTTAACGTATAGTTTTCAAGAGCAGTACCCACCGCTGAAAATGAGAATTATATTTCTGCTTGCATAATGAGATTGACATATCCTTTTTTTTCAACTCATTCCTCCATTCCTCTCTTTGACTTCGCTTCAGTGTTTCTTCATCTTCGTAGTAGAGGCAATGAGCGTAGCCGTCGAATGTAACGTTAAATGTGTCGCTGGCTGACAACTGGAATTGGACGTAAAACAATTTACCAAGGAATTCCCCTTGAACTTCGTCCGCCTCACCGAGAAAAAAAAAATGGGCAAAGGAAGCAGCTATTATGGTACGAGCGTACTACTCGTTATGTGTCTCCTTATTATATTTTGATCCCGGAGAGCACAAAAAATATACGGCAAAAATAACACAACAAAAGTCTTCAGCCACAAGGTATATATTGTATCATTATGCATAATGCCGAATCATCGCTATATATAGCCGCGTTCTTGAGATTCGCCAGTGTGGCCTTGAAGCCTCTTTCAAGCAGCCACAAACAAACACCCGCCGCTACAGGATTTCAAACCCATGCCGAGGCAAATATGTCAGATTCACTTGCCACTGTGTTAGGCCAAGACGACATCTCCGCTAGCCGATATGCACTCGCTAAGCTTCCGGTTGTTCACGGTGTGCTTCGGACGTTGTTGTCTTAATTGCATTCACCTCGAATAACAAAATACGCACTACAGGCCATATTTACGCTTTTCTTCACCCTGATAAAGACTAAAGCACCCGCAAGTTACTTAGGTAAACATAGAACTCTATAACAAAGCAAAGGTGAACGAGGAAACACATATCTAAATATTTGTGAATTATGCTTCTGTATTGTTCTTGGTGCACGGTGAAGTGCCACTTTGATTATTTGTATGCAACCGCGTAAAATTCTGTGATTTAATAGAAGAAAATACTATGCTGTGCGAAAGTATTAGGACTCCTAAACAAGAAAGAATTAAGCAAGTTTAGCGTTTGGAAGCTGCACATGGCTTATGAAGGGAACCTCATTCCGATGCTGCCAATAATCTCGGCCGGTCTCCACAATCCAATTGTTTTATATGAACTCGCTAGCGTCGACCTCGGCGGTATTAGGCATCGTGTACCGGAGCCCAGCGCTCAACTGTGAGAGAAAAACTACATTTGCGCTATGAACAGACCGGTATAGCTCTCCTCTACTAGGCTGTTCCGGGACCCGGACCCCACTCCCGCTCTTTTGAGCACCATTATTGTCTTCTTTAAATTTTATTTTTCAATCGTTTAGAGGATGCAGCTAGCACAGAACCAGGTTAATTGGAGAACTATGGGAGAGGCCTTCGCACTTCAGTGGGTATAGTCAGGTTGATGATGATAATAATAATGATGATGATGAAGTTAAAAGTACAGGTTGAAGTAGTAGCCTTTGAGCTAGTTAGAGTACAATATGCACACACTGATGGTTTATTCACTACCATCTGTCGCAAAAAACGGTACATGCGACAGCGAGTTCTGCTCGTTAGGGACTTGTATCTTGCAACAAATAATATATCAAGAGTCTTACCAATGTCTTACCAGGAAATAAATGCATTGCTTGTAATGGGAGCAAGCACAAAAGAAAAAGAAAGTATCAATAAGGATTTTGTTTACTCTCAAGAATAAAAAAGCAGGGGAAAGGCGTCGCGGAATGTGAAGCACGATAACAAAGGCTTCTGATCATATTATTTCGCTCATCAATTCCGACATTCATCTCCTACTGGAAAGAAGGCGGGATCACATTTTCTCTACTAACATTTTCTCGGCACCGAAAAAGCCAGAAAAAAAATCAGTAGCAGACATAGAAGCAGGTGGGGTTGGGTCTGGTTCTCATGACAGCCTAGCCGAAGAAAGCTGCACCGGAATGATTATTGCGCGCAAGCGCGGAATCTCGCTGATTTCGCCGGTTTGTACCCGCATACTGCGCATATAGCTTCAACGCGTTAAGGTCAGTAAAAATGGGAGGGTGCACTTCTTTGACATTTTATATGTTGCTTTTGAGACATGTTTCAGCATACAGTATGTACGATGCTCGAGCGGATCAGATCGTCGGCTTTCGTACTCCAGCGCTGACGTGCACCTAGCTGAATCCCGGCCACTGATGAAGCTATATTCCCTACGTTAAAAACGCTTACAGATATCGACGAAAAGCTCAGTTTGCGGTAATCTCTGCAAGCACCATTGCTGCTGTTTGGCCGACATTATCGAGGCTGCGCTTAACCGCAGTTGACGCTGCTCTTGCACAGCACATGGAGAAGAGGACGCGGCGGCGGCCCATGTTATCACCGGCAGCGCCGGTTGCCAGATCAGGTAGCAGTTCTAGAAGATACGAAAATGTTTGTATTAAACATATCTGCAGTTCCGATGCAGCTAAAACTTTGTGGTATAGTTACTTGGCACAAGAGGAATAAGATGCAATAAATAGGTTATGCTCAAACTTGGTTCCATGACCCTTTTTATACAGAAGCACAAACGAGTCATTGAATTGACAGGTCTAAATTTTCAAGCCGGAACACCTTCCGCCTAAATAGGCTTCATGCAACGAAAATATCAGTTCTAAAACATGGCGCCACGAGAATGTTTTTTTCATGTTCTGAAAATTCTTGCCTTCCTGGCGAATTTCCGGTTTCAGAGAGGGAGCATCCGCCAAGCGTCGAGCGAAGCAGATTTACTTCCGCGCTGTCGGTTCGCTGCCAGGTAGAATAGTTTAATGGAAGATTGCCTGACAACGGGAGGAAGGACATTGGCGTGGTCACGCCGACATTGATCGGGCCCCACAGAATCAGGAATTTAGTCCTGTCCGCGCATCTTCCAGTAAAAAGGACTGAGCGGTTCCTGCCACAAGAGCCCCAATGGGAGATTTAATATAGCTGGATGGCGCGTTCTTTGACGCAAGTCCTATATTTGGAATTTAGTGCGATATTGTCGCAGCTCGGGATTGTGCAGTGGAGCGTAGATGCAGAAAGAATGCGAAGCTTCCTCTAAGCCCTCTAGAACTGGAAAAGGGCGGGTCTGCATGCGCGAATATTGCAAGGCTGGCTTTTAGCGCGAATTGTCACGCCTCACTGTTGAACGAAAAACTAAGGCGTTTTTTTTTCTACTTCATATAAGCATAGAAGCCACTCCCTATTCTATAAAACAAATATCGCAAAAAATGTGACACTGCCCTTGTGTAATTTACGTGCTAGAAATATTTCCCGCAAAGGCAACCCAAATTGAAGCAACACGGATATTCACAAAGCATGGAGAAGGAAGGTAACTAACGTAGCAATAACGACTTTTCGATTCGTTTATGACGCTTTAATCCGTGTTCCACATGATATTATCATGTGGCAGCAATACAATGCTTAGTAGGAACAAAATCCGCCACTCATGGTGTGTCGTGACCATGCAGGTTTAGCAAAAGGAGTGAAGAAAAAACGTGAGTTTTTTGGTCTCGAGCAGCACTGAAATAATCTAGTAGCGGGGCGAGCATCTTATTTTAGCGTGCTGCTTGTTTCAAAGATTTCGCAGGTGTTAACTCCAGCCTAGCTCGATGTGCTGTGAACATCCTCACGCTGAGCAACTTCATCTAGTGCTGTAGTCAATACGGTGAGCATCACGCGGTTTTTTAACATGTCAGCCAGTTTGAAGACGTCTCCAGTTTTAAGCGACGGCTGCCCCATACAAAATCAAGTAAAGAATTCGCTCCCTCTCTTAATAATTGTAGGGGTTCAACTATCTTTCAACGAAGTTTCACAAGCGTAAGCCATCGGCTGCGGCAACATTCGCTACTGCCTGTTCGATTCAGCCTTAGCTCGCCTTTGCCCATCGTAACTTCTTGGCAACTTGCCAGTCCGGCTTCTCGTTTTCCGACGGTCTCGGCAGCCTGCCTTTCACGGTTGCGTGCTTTGTATCACGCGAGATGGCGTATGTGTATGGCGTATATGCCTTGGTTAAATTCGGTTGGTTAAATTTGCCTTGGTTAACATTAGATGAAGGAGTGGCACATACAGAAATTTATGAAGATACATATGTTCAATTGACTGCCCGAGAATGTTATGCACTAGAATTTGATGAAGAGGACGACGTTTACGGCGCAGCGGTGGGGTCTGTTTTAGATTTACATGAGGCGTGATCGGTTGAAAAAGATCTCAAGGAAGGAGGAAGAAGTATGTTCCTGCTAATGTGGATTCGCATCGCTCCTCTGAGGAACTTTGCCATCCACGTAAACACATACCCTCTATCCACAGAAGTGGATCCTCGCCTTGCGAGGAAGCTCCAAACGTCCTCTCGCCGTCAGGTGATGCGTCCTTCAGCACATGGTACCCATACATAATTGCAGCTGACCTGAGCACTGAGGCCGGGCGTAGTGCCTCCGCTTCCACGCTGGCAGAGGTAGCTTCGCCGGCGTCGCTCGCGGCAACGCCTGCCCCGCATTCAACATCTCCACCTGAACCTCCGAACAAAGCCCAGCTTGGTGCTCCCGGTTCATCAGCAACAGCGCCCGTCCCGCCCTCCCAAAATTCCCAACAGCTGTAAGTGATCGGTCCCATGGACGAAGCACGGCAATGACCACCCAGTCAACACGCCGAGATGGGCATCCAACCATGCGACAGGAGGAGACGTGCTCACCAATGGACTAATCGGCACCGCCATCTGCATCAACAAGCCCCCGTGCCTCTCACAAACATCCTTCGGAAGACAATCAACCGATTTTGTCTTCGGCAAGGGATGGCTGTCGAAAAACGTGCTCCTGCCTAACCATAGAAAACCAGGTTGCGCCTACACGCAGATTGACGATTAAATCTCTAGCCAACAAAGGCCTGGCAGATATACTGAACAGAATCCTTTAGGCTAACTTCGACGCCTGTCTCGGAATAAGAGGTTTTCGGGGCTTCACGGCCAGGAAGAAGTCAAACACTAAAGCTGTGACGACACTCACTGCCGTGGAACGTAAGCAAACGCTTAGGTGTATATCAATCACCAGTGGGATCTCAGTGCCTGTCCAGGTGTATCTAGTTGAATGCTCTGGCTTGCAGCATTGCGTAGTTTGCAACGTCGACATAATCGAGGATCAAACCACGCTTCAACATGATGTACTGCCCCACACACTGGTTCATCTAGGCACGACACATGGGAAAGGGGTGCTCTTGCATGATCACCTTGCAAGGCCCTGCACCACTTCCAGCCTGTCTGTACTACTATGGCTGCATTTTAAGACCTCTGCCATATAAACAGAGTGTGGTTTATTGTGACAACTGTGTCCGGGCTGGGCACATGCGAAAATCTTGCCCTTTCGCTAATGCTGATGAAGGTAGGTCTGAAGAAAAAGTTACGTTCCGATGCGACCTCTGTAAATTGGACGACCACGAGATAACCTCTACAAGTTGTTCGACAAAGCATAAGGCAAAATAGAAGGCTCGTCTTCGGAACACGAAGCGTTGGCCAATACAAGACGTGACACTACTGCAGACGTCCAATCGTTAGCGGCTCTCCAGTGAGATGACGTCGAGGGGCCAGAGCTTCCCGAGCCTGCTTCGAATGCGCCTCCAGCTAAGACGAAGTCTAGCAACACGGTGCTCAAGTAACACTGTCGACAACAGCCAATACAGAAGCGCACGTACCTACCGGAGGATGATATGGTTGCAGTGGATGAGTAAATCACTCAATATCTCGCGACGCCAGTGGCATGCATGGTGTGAACAATTTTCTGCTAAATCCTTGAATTACTAACTCCCGCGAACGTTTCGTGCAATGGAGCATGGTCGCCGTTCTACTGACGCCGCAGAAACTGCATGCTTTGCAGCTAATTTGTCGCCGGGTGATTCCGCCAAAGAAGCAGCACTAAAAGTTTTCACAAAGTAGGATGCATTGCCTCCTTCAGCTGCAAATTTTATTTTTGGCAGTGTATCTCTGCAGATGCATACTAACTACCATCTGCTGGCGGCGCAGATGAAATTGCGTACCCATTTTTTTGTGCGTGAGCTACTGACTGCAATCGGTGAGACAAAACGAAAAACAGCGCCCAGTCCGGACAAAATACAGTATGAGGTGTACAGGAATCTGAGTGCCGTTGCACTTCCTCAACTACTAGACACTATAAATAATGCATGGCTGCACGGTGTCGTACCCGAGAGCTGGAAATCCGCTGTCTTGATTCCTATTCCCAAACTAGAACCACCTGCAGCAGACCTCGCCATCTTGCAACCAATCCCCTTAACATCAATGTTGAGCAAGCTTGCACAGAAAATGTTGGCTACAAGATTTTCTTGGTTGCTGAAATAGCTCGGCTTTTATCACTCAGATCAAATTGGATTTCGTCCATATATAAGTACAAAGGACGGGTTGGCGGTACTGGAATCAGCAGTTCTGTTATCTACCTACAGCCGCAATGTGCGTACCATATCAGCAATGTACATTGAAAGAGCATAAGACATCAGTCATGCTGCAATCCTGAACGCTATTGACATGCTCCATCTCCCTCCGAGAGTACACAGTTTTGTCGCATCATTTTTGGACGGACAAAAAGTTGCAACACGCCTCAATGGTGACGGCGTTGGGTCATTCGTTTTGCTACTCGGCGTCCCCAGGGAGCAGTATTGTCAACGACGTTGATTAAATTGTTTTCATCCCACGGGCATGGCGCTTACATGACACCCCTGAAATTAAGTTTTTGCAATACGCTATGAAATCACGGTATAAAGCACTCACCAAGATGTGACTACTCAGGCGGCTGCCCTTCAATCAGCCTTAGATATTAGCTCTTATCACGCTTCCTTCATTGGTCTTCAGCTTTCCGTGTGTAAAATTACATACACGTTTGTCGCTAACCGCTGAGGACGCCGTAGACTTACAGCAAATTCAATTCGGCTCTGTCTATCAGGCACCCCACTACCAGCAAGTCCGAGTGTAAAAATTCTGGGAATAACGGTTCACCAATCAGGATCAGCGACTACTTGGCTTTCTCAGGCAAAAAGGCAAGCTATTCAGATTATGGGTTTGATTAGAAGAATTGCTCCTAAAACGAGTGGAGCTGGCTCGTCTGTGGCACGCCAGTTGGTGAGGGTGGCTCTGAAGCCGCGTATTGTTTATGAAGCCCAGTTCCAGCATCTTACAAGAGAATAATGTGATCGCCTTGAAGCCGTGAACCGAGAAGTTATGAGGATCATTATATGCCTTCCACGAATCACTCCTGTCGTAGCATTACAAGAGAATGCGAAGCTCCACACTATCGATGAGCTGGTGCAGCAGCGCCGTGATGCTCGCAGACGTAAGGCCTCTTTATCACATTTCACGCAATAAATGAAGGCGTATGCAACTTCACACCTTATTCTTCAGCCACCTGTGCCAGTTCTCCCTCCCTGCTGGACGTTTGTACAGTAAGGCGACAGCAAGACAACTGATAACCGCAGACCAACGTCTAGCAACTCGGCATCGTCCGTTCGCACAAGATTTGAAGAGCAAGGTGTGCTCACCTGCCAAAAGGGTTCATATTAGTGTACGTGGATGTAAGCATACAAGGTTGTGAAGCAAAAACAGTAATCTACTGTCCGTGGAGATCTAGCCTGAATCAGACCTCTACGTTTTAATTTTCGGAACAGCCAACATCTTTCTGCACTGCGCTCGTGGAAGTTCACGAGGTGCTCTGCTCCGTGGCCACCATCCGCACTGAAGCACTTTAAGAGGCATGCTTGCTCCAATGTGTCAGTCGCTGCCAAAAAGTATGTCAATTAATATACTCACCAGCTTGCGGCGCCCATCCCACAGTCAATACGTACTGATTGGGTCCCACGGGACATTCTGCCTTCCCGAAGTCAAGCAGATTTATTGATCCGCCTCGTGATCAAGACTCGTCATTGCCACGGCTCCTTGATGTGGACGACGCTACCCGCCTTTATCAAGAAAGAACACCTCCCGCGCCGTACACGCGTATCCGTCCATGCGCTGTATCCCTCCCCCGCGGTCTCACCCGTGCAAAGGAGGTTACACTTGGGAGAATCAGGGTCGGGGTAGACCTTACAACACCAGTCAATCGGACGTGGTCTCACTTCTGACACTTGTATCCCCACCCAAGGTGTCCGATATGTATAGACAAAACTTTTGAAGCCGACATTCACCATCTGTTGTGGGTCTGCCTAGCTCTGAAACCGAACTGAATCCGGCACTTGACAATAGCTGGCCTTTCAGCAAGCAATCCTGCCTTGTATCTCGCTTGAACGCAGGAACCACATCATCGCTCACTCCTGGACTTTATAAAACCAGTCAACCTTTTTTCATTCATTTAATCATTTCCTCATTGTTCACCTCAGGCAATGAATAGCGTTGAAAAAAATAAAAATGAAATAAAAACTGATCAAAAGAATATACACGAGGTTTTCCTTGTTGGGAATAATGAAATGGGAGTTTCTTAAGGTGGCTCATTTTGCCAATTGTAATGAACATTCAAAGTTATGAGTCACGATTTTCTCTTCATTCTACCCATTCTCAATTCTCTCCAAGCATGTACCATAAAATGCTTGTTCTTTCAAGATTTTTCATATTGGCCATTTAAATGTGTTGGTGAAGAACAGGAAGACAAGAAATATCTAGAGTGTGTACAGGCGACGCAAATGTTTCCCATATAGAATTGGTCAAAAATACAATAAAAATGACAAAGGCAATGAAGAAGTGTGTTCTTGGCAGATTGTAATATTCACTTAAGAGCAAATGTCATTTATACGCGTATGTTATCTTGTTCTAGTTTTTTATCTAGTTCGGCTGAAAATTTTTATGCAAAAATGTTTACTTCAATTTTGCTAATAAACCAAACAACGAGAAATGTTTCCGTATCAGTGGTACGAAACTTTTTATCCCAGTCTCCCCCTGTTAATACATTGAACTTAGAGTGAAACGTTGTGTCCTTCGTTACTGCGTAAGCTGAAGTATAAAGCCTGCCATGTGAAAACGCTACGTATATCAGGACGTGCGCTGCTAGCATTTTCAGCTATTCAGCATTCTTAAGCTTCATGCGGGAGGGATATACCTTTAGGCAAGACGTCTTGAGGGAAGCTGTGCTTGAAAGAGGATTCTTCTCTTCAGGCACGCCGATGTGGTACATTTTTGTTGCTGGGTAGCGTGTATACTAAGAAATCCGCTTATCAGGTGCTAGGCCTGGGGAAACGTAAAAAAAAAAAAAACAAACAAAATACTTTTCTTTCTATTCGGACAAAAGGTGCCGTGCGAATATGGCCACATAATTCTAGCTAATCCTAAAATTGAGAAATCGAGCGTGTTGGGAATAATCGCGACTCAAAAGATTTGAATGTCAATACAAACCAGCCTGAAATGAAAGCGTAACACGCAAACTCAGAAGAAAATATAAGTATTAACAAAAGAACAGAAGATTTTTAAAAAGCAAACTATATAGTCAAATACAAAAAGCAGAGCGTCCTTGGTGGTGTTGATCACTATTTAGCAGGAAGATCACGCGTGTCGTTA
>JAJIZL010026006.1:0-23529 GCA_023969395.1 Amblyomma maculatum
AATTCTTCGGCGGGCAGCCTTTTTCACAGTCCAACTCTCGCATCCATACATCACAAGTTGAAAGACCATAGCACGAGTTATACGGATCTTGGTTGGCAGACTGTCTCTGCTCTTTACTAGGCGGTCAAGGCTAACCATTGCTCTCTTTCCCAGAAGGAGGCGTCTCCTAATTTCAAGGCTGCAGTCTCCTTCCGAGGTAATCTTGGAGCCCAAGAAGAGAAAATCTGTCACAGCTTCCACTTCTTGTCCATTGATGCTCCAGGACTTGATAGGGCAAGACGCCATGATCTTTGTCTTTTTAATGTTCAGTTTAAGCCCAAACTTCTCACTATCTTCTTGTACGCGCAACAGAAGTCTCTTGAGTTCAATTTCACTTTCTGCCATTAAAGTGGTATCATCCGCGTATCTAAGGTTGTTGATACAATTCCAGCAATCTTCACTCCAGCTGAAGACTCGTCCAGGCCGGCCTTCCTCATGATGCACTCTGCATATTGGTTAAATAGGCCGGGCGACAGTATGCAGCCTTGTCTCACTCCTTTCTCAATCGGAAACCAATCAGTAAGACCATGCCCAGTTCTGACTGTGGCCTCTTGCCCTTCAGGTTCCTGAGGAGACCGATGAGGTGAATTGGAACTCCCATCTCTTGGAGAGCTTGCCACACTCTGCTGTGATCTACGCAGTCAAACGCTTTCGCATAATCAATAAAGCAGAAGTAGATGGGTTTCTGGAACTCTCTTGCTTTTTCTATTATCCAGCGAAGGTTGGCAATTTGGTCTCTAGTTCCTCTGCCCTTGCGAAACCCAGCTTGCACGTCCGGAAGCTCCCGATCCACATACTGCTGCAGCCTACTTTGGAGGATTTTCAACATCACCTTGCTAGCATGCGAAATAAGCGCGATCGTGGGGTAGTTGGAACAGTCTTTGGCACTGCCTTTCTTTAGAATGGGGATGTAAACTGACTTCCTTCAATCCTGTGGCCACTGCAGGGTTGTCCAAATCTTCTGACATAATGTATGCAGAATGTTAATAGCGTCATGGCTGAGGTTTTGAAGCAACTCAGCTGGAATGATATTCCGCTAGCTTTGTTCTTAGCAAGGCTGGCTAAGGCCCATTCAACTTCACTCTTCAGAATTCCCGGCTCAAGATCAGTAATCACAACCGTCTTATGTTGGGTTTGCACATTCGGGTCCTTCTTGTACAGTTCTTCTGTGTATTTCTGCCACCTCTTCTTTATCTCTGAGGCTTCAGTGAGGTCCTTGCCTCGTTTGTCCTTTATCACGCCCAGCTTAGCACATAAGCTTCCTTTGATATATTTGATTGTGTTATACAGAGCTCTTGTTTTCCTTAATTGGCTGTTGTCCTCAACTGCTTGGCACTGTATGTTCAGGAGGGCATTCTTATCTCTTCTTGCTATTTTCTGAAAATCCGCATTGAGAACCTTGTATCTTTCTCTTTCCCCCATAACTTTTGCCATCCTCCTTTCCTCAGCTATTTGCAAAGCCTCTTCAGATAACCAGTTTCGTTTGCTTTGAAACTACCTTAGTAGCAACTTGTATTATATCGCGAACATCAGTCCACATCTCTTCGGGCTGTATGTCTTCTAGATCTAATTCTTGAAATCGATTCCTCACTTCCACAGCATATTCTAATGAAATTTGATCCAGATCATACCTGAAAGGCCTTCTAGTTTTCTGCATTTTCCTCAATCGAAGCTTAATTTTCGCAACAAGAAGCTGATGATCGGTACCACAATCGGCCCAAGGCCTTGTTTTTACTGCTTGTATAGCGCTTCTCCATCTCTGCAGGCAAAGAATATAATCGATCGGATTCCTGTACAGACTGTCCGGTGAAGTCCGTGTGTACAGGCGCCTCTTGTGCTGTTGAAAATGAGTATTCGCAATGGTCAGGTTGTTTTCTTGACAAAACTCTACTAGCCTCGGCCCAGCTTCATTTGGCTCACCAAGACCGAACTTGCCTATAATTCCGGATATTTCTTCACTCCCGACCTTAGCATTCCAGTCTCCTATGAGAAAAAGGACGTCTGATGATGGAGTGCGGTTTAAAGGCATTGCAGGTCAGCATAAAATTTCTCAGCGTCAGCTTCTTCAGCAGTAGTGGTTGGTGCATAGACTTGGATAACTGTTATGTTGAAAGGGTTACCTTGGATCCGAAGTGAAATTATTCGGTCGTTTTTGTGGTTGTACCCTAGCACTGCTTTTGCCCATTCTTCTGTTTACTATGAGAGCGACCCCATTCCTTCTCTTCGATTCGTGCCCACAATAAAACACATAATGGTCGCCGGAGTTAAATTCTCCCATTCCGGTCCACTTGAGCTGCCCATTTCTCCTCTCTGAAGCTTCAGTAGTTTTATTGCCGGCGCAGTAACGAGCGTCGAACTTCAACGACTATGGCGCATGATATATTCCTCAAACAGGTAATGTTCTTCCTCCAATCACATGTTGGCCGGCGGCATCGTCAAAGGCAGTCTCATCAGAATACTATTGAAGCACCAGGGATCTCGATTTCGCCTTTATTGTACACGGGATGTTGGCGGCAATGCGTTCGTCGCTGTATAATCCATTAGCCTGCTACATGCAATGCGCCACTTGGCTGGGCACATCACTTCCGTCTGATGGTTAAGCAGTATAATTGCTGACACAGTAACGGGCATTTAATTTCAACGACTATGGCGCATGGTATTTCCTAAACTGCATAATGGCCTTCCTCTGATCATGTGCTTTCCGGCGGCATTGTCAACGGAAGTCGCACTAGAAGACTACAAAAACAGCGAGGATCTATCTTCCGCCTTCAGTCTGCACGGGATATTGGAGACAATTTGTTCGCCACACAGAAACGTGTTGGCTTTCTACATACAATGTGTTACTTGGCTTGGCACATGTCTCTTGTGAGATCCCTCAGCTGTTTTATCGGTGTCGTGGAAACAAGTGCTAAATTTTAAAGTCTAGAGCATATGCCAACTTCCTTGCCTGGACAATGGCCTTCTATCACGTGCTGGTCGGCGGTATTGTCACCGGCACTCCCTGAAGAAGTCTGTAAAAGCTAAAGGCATCTCGCTTCCGCTTAGTGAACACAGAATAGGGGCCGAAATGTTTTCGTCGATCACGAGCCCGTTGTTGTTCTACACACAGTGCGCCACTTTGCTGGGCAAATTTCGCATGTCCGAAGGTTCAGGGATTTCATCTGTGGCGCAATAACCAGCATTGACTTTCAGCGACTATGGCGCATGCCATCTTCCTGACCTGGATAATGGCTTTTCTATCTCCTGCTGGCCGACGGCATCATCACAGGCAGTAAGACTACTGAAGAACCAAGGATCTTGGTTTCACCTTCAGTGTACGCAGGATATTAGCGACAATGCGTTGGTCACTCAGTAACCCATTAGTCCTGCATGCAAAGCGCCACCTGGCTGGGCACCTGACTCCTGTGCGATGCTTAAGCGGTTTTATTGCTGGCGCAGTAATAGGCATTGTATTTGACAACAATGGCGCATGGCAATTTCTAAAATGGGTGATGGCCTTCCACCAATCACACGCTGGCCTGCGGCGTCATCACCGGTAGTCCCGTCAGACGTCTACAAGAGCAGCGAGGATCTGTCTTCCGCCTGCAGTGTACGCGGGATATTGGCGACAATGCGTTCGTCGCTCTGAAACATGTTGCAGTTTATTTTCTTTAAATGTAATTTTGTTCGCGTTCTCTATACAATGCCTCACTTGGATGGCCACATTTCTCCCGTCTGATTCTTCAGTGGTTTTATTGGTGTCGCAGTCACCGGCACTTATGTACAAAGAATATGAGGCATTCCATCCTCCTGACCTGGATACTGGCCTTTTCTCACGTGCAGGCCGGCGGCATCGTGACCGGCAATCCCACCGGAAGACTACAAAAGGACCAACGATCTCGACTGCGCATTTTGGTACATGGGATAGCGACGACAATGCGTTCTTTGCTCACAAACCAGTTTGTGTTCTACATGGAGAGCATCACGTTCCTGCTCACATGTTCCTGTCTAAAGGTTCAGCGGTTGTATCAGTGGCGCCTTAACCGGCATTGAGACTCAACCATATGGTACATGACATCTTCCAGATCTGAACAATGGCCTATCTATCACGTGCAGGTGGGGTGCATCGTCCCCGGCAGTCCCGCCAGAAAACTACAGAAGCACCAGGGATCTCGTTTCCTCATTTAGTGCACACGGAATTGCGGCGACAATGCGTTTGTCGCTCTCAAACGCGTTTGTGTTCTACATGCGGTGCGTCACTTTGCTGGTAACACGTCTCCGGTCTAAAGCCTCTGTGGTTTCATCGGTGGCGCAGAAACCAGAATTGAATTTCTACGACTACGGCTCATGCCATCTTGCTGGCCTAGACAATGAGCTTTATATCACGCGTAGGCCGGCGACATCCTCACCGATCTAACCACCAGATGACTACAGAAGCACCAGGGATCTCGCTTTCGCATTTAGTGTACACGGGATATTGGAGAAAATTCTTTCGTTGCTCACAAACCTGTTAGTGCTGCTCACAAACCTGTTTTGTGATTCTGAAGTGTAGATATATATGCTCTGCAACCACAATAAACATTTGTTGAAAGTGCGCTATTGTCCTGTCCCCTCCTCGTCCTTTGTGATTTTGAGGGCTACGCTGCGGTGACGATGAACCAACACGCCCAAACATTTTCCCTTCTGTTAGTGCTCCACAATAAATGCTTCACTTGGCTAGTCACATCTGTCTGTAGCTTCAGCGGTTTTATCTGGGGCGAAGTAACCGGCATATGTTCGACTATGGCGCACGCCATCTTCCTGGCCTTTATATCACGTGCTGTCCGGAGGCATCATCCCAGGCAGTCCCACCACGAAAGTACTGAAGCACCAGGGATCTTGTTTTCTCCTTTATTGTACAAGGAATAATGGCGACAATGCATTCGTCGCTCAATAACCCATCCCAGCCAGCACCAGCCATCGGCCCAATATTGGGGATTGACTGGGGATTACTGGCCCACAAGTGGCCCAATGGTGCCAAAGAGCTACCAATAGTGCGCAGTCATGCTATAACATATCCATAATTGACCCAGTGAACTTCACCCATATCCGTTATTGGCATTCAACCGGATAACAGCGGTCAATAATGCCCATGCATATCGAACCCCTTGCCATTATTGTATACACAAGAAGACAACCTGGTCATTATTGGCCAACCAGCTACAACGGTCTGCCAATATCTTCCGCACCATGGTATAACCTGGTAAGTTTTCTCCGGTCAATAACAACGGCTTCTCAACATTGAACATATCTAGGCATACAGATGTCAATAATGTCCAACCAACTTTGGTGGCTTCTTAACATTGTAATATCTTGGTGTCTGGTGGTCGATATTGTCTAATGAGCCTTGATGGCTGGCCAGCATTGCACATAACATGGCATATGTTGGGCAATAATGTTCTGCCAATATCACTGCCTTGTCAACATTGAATATATATTGGCATACATTCGTCAAAAATAGTTCTGACAGTCGTGGTGGCCTGCCAACAATGTATAAAGATCAGCTTATAGTGGTCAATATTTTTTGATGAACTGTGATGGCTAACCAGCATTGGACATATCATGGCATAGGTTGGTTAATATTGCCCGGCCATTATGGTTGTCTTGTTAACATTGAATATATCATGGCATGTATTGGTCAATATTGCCCCACTAGTTTTGGTGGCATACAAACATTGCATATATCTTGGTTTATAGTGGTCAATATTGTCTAATAAGCTTTATGGCTGGCCAGCATTGCACATATAATGGCATAAATTGGTTAATATTGTCCGGCCATTATGATTGTCAGCTATAAATAAATCTTGTCAGCTATAAATAAATCTTGGCATATATTGGTCAATAGTGACCCGCATGTCATGGCGGATTGCCAACAATGTATACATATTGCATTATATTCTTCAATTTGTTCTATGGACTGTGATGGCTAGCCAGCATTGCACCCTAATGACATTGGTTGGGCAATAATATTCTGCCAATATGGATGGCTTGTGAACATGGATTATATCTTGACATAGATTGGTCAATGTTGTCCGATCAGATTTGGTGGCATCACAATATCGTGGTTTCTAGCAGTCAATATTGTCTAACGAGCTTTGATGGCTGGTCACCATTGCACATTTCAGGCTGCGGCGACGCCAAGAAAACAGTAGAAGCAGCTTTGACCGACACAGACATTTTTCAATGTGCATGCATCCCAAAAGTGCTTTTGGGCTGATTTCGTCCCAAATAAATTTTTCACTGGCCCGGACATCAGTTTACTTTCAACTGTAGAAGATACTCATGCGCCATACGTAATTTGTGCCACCATATTTTGTTTGGGAATTTGTACTGATTGTTTTATATTTGTTTGACTGAGCTGACCACACAATATGCACAGAAGCGCCCATGAGGGAAAATGTAGAATATGTTTTTCTGATCATATTTTTCGTTATTCACTAATTGTTGCGCATGACCTGCGATTATATTTGACAATTTTGGTAGAGTACTCTTTTATTTACTATTTTAGGCACGATTAATTGTTACGTAAAATTCTGCATATAATATATTCGAGACAGTTCCTGCACACTAGAGGGCCGGATGTCGATCATGCGTGGACGTAGCCAACACAGATAGTGTTCCAAACTTTAGCCAAGTGTTGAAGAATTCTGACAGCACGTGGAATCTACACTTCAAAAATTTCCGAAGGCAAGAATAATGATGCTGCATACGGTGGATGACGTATCATTATCGTTATCAACTAAACGCAGCGTCATTACCATTAATACTGTCATCATTGTCATTGCCACCAATTGCGGCATCATTCTCGTCGCTATCGTCACGGTAGACAGGCAGAAATATAAATGCTGCTTATTTCGCGATCCAGAGTTTAGCGCAGTTGGTTAAAGCGCTAGCTAGGCTAGGAGTCCGATTCCCGCTGGAGACGATTTCTTTTTCTGATCTCGTCAAACCAGGATCATTGAAAGTGATAGACACATCAGTGCACAGATCCTGAACACATCTCGGCAACAACTCTCGCTCATGGAATTTTGTTCCATGGGCCTATATATACGCATACGAGTGCGCAAGCATACGCACAAGCTCGAGCACACATCTGACAAGCAAAAGTTTAATAGATGCGTGTCCGCGAAAAAACTCCTGCGCAGTCAAGAAACGCAAGGTAGTCAAATGCAAAGAACGCAACAGAACGTGTGAGTCGCTTGAACAAACACCAGTGGCTACGTTTGGATACTACACGCAGAAACGATCGAATATATTCGGTGAATCCACATCCTGTAAACGTTTGTCTATGATTGGAAACACGCGCGCGTAGCATCATTATTTCCGTCTTTTTTTACACGATAGAAAGAAACCCTACATATGTTCAACCGATAGCAGAGGTGGGAGAGATCGATCGGGCTAGCCAATCAAACAATCACTGCTTGATTCGCCATTACGCTAGCTGTTCCCGGCATTCAGCATCAGCACCGACTATACTACGCCTCAGCACTAGCTGTTCTTATAGACAGATATGTTGGGCTGCTTTCAACGCCTTCGAGTTCTAATATCTACCACACACAAATTTGCATCTTATTCCTGTACTCTCGTTATTCTCGTTGTGCTCTCGTTTCAATCGTTATTGAAATTGCATAATAACGATTCTCTCTGTGGAAGTTATTTTTGTTCGAAAGCTGCAATATATGGCTCATAATGATGCATTTGACTACAGCTTTTGACAGCGTTCTCCTAGCACTGATCAGAAACCATTCTTCAGGCATTCTATGCCTTATTATCCAAGCATATAATCACCGCACCGAAGGCATTTTCCTCCAGAGAACTAAACAATTCTATTCCATCGTGTCAACCAGGTAGCTAATGGCAATTCATATATATTAAAAGTAATGCGAGTGCGTTATTTAAGCAGTTTTTAGGCATTTTTAGAGAACACCACTCTCGAAGAATTTAACACATGATTGAGAATTAGGTTTCCTCTATATATAATATTCTGCCCCTTTCACAAGCGCAGCTTCCGCGGGCTGAAAGATGATTTTATCGCGCTTCTTTCTGAGGACTACACCTTGTCCCAAGTTCGTAGATATAGTTTCATTGTTGACCCTTGCTTTCTTTCTATTCTTTCTTTACTGCCACTTTAGTTCTTCAGATTTTAGCTCGTCGAGTATTTTGTATTTCTTGCTGCTTTATATGCCCACGCTTTGTTCTATGTGGATTTTTTCTTGCTCTAAATGTCCACCTGATTTGGAAAAATAAAAAATTTATAATTAATAACAAGGTTATTTTTAACCTAGAATTACCCGTAGGTATGGTCGTTTTCGCTTTTCTTTTCCCTAATAGGAATACAGCAAGTATACGGGCTGCTGCATCGCTCCGTTGCGCCTGATTACGTTTCAAGAGCACTCCGTCATGAACCTGTGTGCCATCTTTAGTAAAAAAAATTATGTACATTTGTTCGAACCGAGAACGATTTCGTGCAAACTGAAGATTGTTTTACGTATGTGATTATTACTGAAACGCATAGGTAAAACGCATTTTGCATTAACAAAAAAAACGTAGCGAAATTATCGTGCCACTGAAAATGTTACCGAACCAACAGTCGAGGCGACCAAAGAGCTCCGAACGCACTCCTCGTTGTTTTAGTGAAGCCAAGGGCAAAACTCTGCGCCTTCCTCCTCACAAGCTTGGCGCAAAGAATTTAGGGTTTCCATTCTCTCGTCCTTTTGTCGCCTCTCCGCCCGAGGGCCTTGACTAAAGCAATTTTCCAAACTGGTTTCAAATTCACATCTTGTAGCCTTTTCTCCCCATGAAGCAGTCATCGCGGAAGGGCAGCGACATTCACTGCCCTTTCTTTCTTCCCGGCTAGGCATGCGTTACTCACAATGCCCCCCACTCTACTCCCCCGAACTGTTCCCTTCCTTCCTGCCAACTTCTTCTTCTTAGGATCTGTGGGATATTCTTGGGGGGGGGGGGGGTACGGACGCGGGTTATGCCGGCCTAATGTCGCGGCGGCATTCTTGGCGTCTGAGAGAAGGGGAGATGGGACGTGGGGAGGGGTGGGGGGAGCCAACTTTTGTGGCCGGCAGCCTTCCGGGCTCGCTCGATTTTACGGGACCTCTTTCATTTCTCTCACCGCCTTTCGAGCTTTAGCTTCCTCTTTGGGCACATCTGAAGCAAAAAAAGAGAAAGAGAGAGAGAGTGAAACCACCACGGCCCTTCTGCCCCCTTTCAACCATGCCTCGAAACTCGACACAAGTGGCTGATTTAAAGGCGTCCGGCCGGCCACACAATCCCCACCCGCTCGAGCTGCTCGAGCTCCCGCAGCTTTGGACAGCAGAACCGAAAAACCAAGCATTGTGAAAGTTCCAATTCGATTTAATGACCAGGCCTGAAAAAGGATATCGGTGAGGACCACCAGCATTCTAAGTTGTTTGTTCATAACTGAGCTGTCTGAGATTATTTCTTGCTTTGTCTTGTCGTAAGATCGCTACTTTTTCTTACCAGGTGTAATAAAGCATCAGATCACTGGGATATGCTTTGCGTGGCAACTATTCATTTTGGATTGTTGCAACTGAGGTCTGGGAATCTGCTCTAGCCGTACGGTAAGATACCTTTTTTTCCATGATTTGGTGCTGTATGTTGTTAGCCTTGATCATCATGTCAATAACCGATATTCTTGCGAGAACGGAAAGCCATTTATTTCGACCACACCATGCCAGTCAATTCTGAACTGCATTTTCAGCGCACTATTTTGTATGCATAAACTCTAGTCACAAAGACAAAATTTAAGGTGCAGAGGTGGCCAATTTGTATCGCAAAAGAAAAATGCGGCCCTGTAAAACATGATGCGTGTTTTGTGTGATTTTCAGGTTTCAACTTCATCGCGCGTGTCGTGCGTCTGAAGTGATCAATTTCTTTTACATACTATATTCAAAACTCATGGTTAAGTTGAGCTTTCTGGAACATGATTTTTAGTAGCGAGCGAATATTTAATATTGTAATTTGCCGTTATGAATGCGCGTTTGGAATGGTATAAACGACTTTTAGCTTATTCACGTGTTTGATCTTTCTCCTGCGCTAATCCCGAGTAGTATAAGTGTCATAAAATAGCCAGCAGGTGCAGTTTTAGTATCAATGTAGAAAACCAAAAGCGTCCGGAAAGAAGATCTGCCGACACACTTATTCTTGCTGCTCAATTTGAATATTTGCGGAAATAATAAAAAAAAAACTTTTCGTTCAAAAATGCACTTATCCACAATTATAGATTGTAATATCGCGCAGAAAAAAAGGGCTTGCCTTAAACATGACACTTTATCTTCTACGTGCAAGAGCTTCTACTGTCCGCGCGAAGAACTCTATGAAAAAAATTCTGTAAAGGGGATTCTTATTTACAGTTGCTACCATAGTTCTTATACTTACCACACGTACAAACGTGTTCCCACAACAAACGTGATGCTAAGCTACGGATGTCTTTATTTTTTCAATTTGAGTATATCATACAAACCCCGAAGCATCTGTGTCGTACATTGTTTTGGCTGCAGCTTTAACAAATTTTAAAATAATCTGTTTGCAGTAATGATGTGGTGTACACTAACTTTAGCAGTCGCGGTCGGAATGGGACTGTCATTTTTTGCGTCTCTTTTTTTGTAATTTCTTTTAGTTCTTGCGGCAATCTATCCTAACGAAAAATATTCAAAGTAAAGCTACTAAGTTTGAAGCATGCAGTTATGACGACGTCTTCTACAGGTGTTCGATCACAAAGGCACTACAAGTAGAAGGGGGCAAGCACTGGCTACCGTTTAACGAATAGATAACGGAAAATATCATTTTGTTTTATGTTTCCACCTGGGAAGCCGTGCACGCAACCAATGTAACCAAGTTAATATGGCCGGCCTCACCGAGTATGCAGCTTATTTCAACCTGAGTAAACCAGACAAGAAAGTTGTCTGAGGGCCAACAGGTGGAGCTTTAATTTGCATTTTTACTCCACGGTCTAGCTGTACTTCCACTTTCCAAAAGTGTTCTCTCTTAATGGGATTTATGAATGTTGCTTTTATTTCCAGGTGCCATCTGCGAAAGGAAATACATTTGTATGCATGCTTCTCAAGTCCATATCTTTAAAGGCTACTGGGAGCTGCTGCCCCTACAACCGACCACTAAAGAAGCTGCGATGAACTCTGTGCCTTCCTCCAACTTGGAACCTGAGAACACCTTGCCAAGGGACGCAAAAACAGGAGGAGCACTGAAGTATAAGAGTTCTGCCTAAATTTTTCTACGCCCTGTAACCCATGCACACATAATAAATCACCATGCAATGTACCTTTCAGCTATATTATTTTCAGTGCATGAATATCCTCAGCATGCTTTATTTAAATAAAAAGCTACATTAAAAATATCAGCAATGCATACGTAAGGGATGGCTTTGTAGTTGCCTATTAGCCATAGCACAAAATAGCAACTAGCCGTAGTATTGAAACATTCAGCACTATAATGTGCTGGATTGCCATTTGCTCTGGCTGGATGCCAATAATGCAAAACCACTGGGCAAGATTGGATTGGAAATATTGGGTACCCGATAAATCTGGCTGAATGCCAGTTCTGATTAACCGTTAATCAGCATGAATACAAGGTATTGGGTGGCCAATGAGTTTCGCGGGATAGCCGTGATATAACAACGAATGAGTGAGCTTGGGTGGAAGATATTGAGTAATCACTGAGTGCCATTGAATGCCAGTAAACAAGGTAGTACGCCAATACTGGTTTTGATAGGAAAGCCAATCAAATTGGTTGGCATATATCTTGGATCTTTGTGCGCCCCAATCATGCACCAATATTGGGACCAATACATCCCAATATTGAATCAGTGGCGGTCGATTGAAGGCGTGCTGCTTGGGATTAGTCTTCTGCACGCAATGCGTCACTTGGCTGGGCACATGACTACTGGCCGATGCTAAAGTGGTTTCGATGCTAGCCCAGTAAGGGGCATTGAATTTCAGCGAATATGGCGCATGGAATTTCATAAACTGGGTGATGGCCTTCTTCCAATCACGTGCTGGCCGGCGGCATCATCACCGGCAGTCCCACCAGAAGAATACAAGAGTAGCGAGGAACTATCTTCCGCCTTAAGTGTACACGGATTATTAGCGACAAAGCGTTCGTCGCTCACAAACCCATTAGTGTTATCAATGCACTCCCTCACTTTTCTGGTCACACGTCTCCTCTCCGAAGTTTCAGCGGTTTTATTGGTAGCGCAGTAACCGGCATTGAATTTCAACGAATATGATCCATGACATCTTCCTCATCTGAACAATGGCCTATCTCTCACGTGCAGGCCGGCTGCATCGTCACCGGCAGACCCACCAAAAGACTACAGAACACCAGAGATCTCGCTTCCACCTTTAGTGTAAACGTTATTGCGGCGACAATGCTTTCGTCACTCACAAACTCGTTAGTGTTCTACAAGCAGTGCGTTACTTTCCTGGTCACGCGTCTCCTGTCTGAGGTTTCAGCGGTTTTATCGGAGGCGAAGAACCGGCATTCAATTTTATCAACTATGGCGCATGCCATCTTCCTGACCCGGACAATGGCAATTCTATCAAGTGTAGGCAGCATCGTCACTGAGAGTAAACCAGGAGACTACAACACACCAGAGTTCTCGCTTCTGCCTTTAGCATACACAGGACATTGACGTTAACGCATTCGATCTCACAAACCCGTTAATGTTCGTCATGCAATGCGGCACTCCGCTGGGCAGATGTCTCCTTTCTGAAGCTCAGCGAGTTTATCGACGGAGCATCAATCTGCATTGAATTTCAACGAGAATGGCGCATGCCATCTTCATGACGTGGCCTTTCTATCACGCGCAAGGCGGCGGCATCGTCATCGGCAGTCCCACCAAGACTACAAGAGCACCAGATCTCGCTTCCCCCTTTTGGCTACACAGGGTAGCGGTGACAATGCGTTCGTAGTTCACATAGACGTCTTAGTTTTACATCCTATGCGTCACATGCCTTGGCATGTGTCTCCTGTTTTAAGCTTTAGCGGATTTATCGGCGGCACACAAATCGGCATTGAATTTCAACGAATATGGTGCATGCTATCTTCCTGATGTGGACAATGGCCTTTCTTTCATGTGCTGACAGGCGGCATTGTCACCAGCAGTCCAAACAGAAGACTACAAAAGCACCAATGATCTCCCTTCCGACTTTTGCGCCGCTACTTCTAACACTGGCCGATACCGGGCAACGAACCCTGGAGCGTTGCTAATCGCCATTAGGGTACACGGGTTAGGGGTGACAATGCATTCGTCATTCAAAAACACGTTTGAGTTCTACATCCAATGCATCACATGGCTGCGCACATATCTCCTGTCTGAAGCTTTAGTGGATTTATCGGTGGTGCAGAAACAGGCATTGATATTCAACGACGGTGGTGCATTCTATATTCCTCACTGGATAGTGGTCTTTCACCAACCGTATGTTGGTCGGTGGCATCGCACCTAGCAGTCCTACCAGACGACTAGAAAAGCACCAGAGATCTTGCATCCACCTTTAGTGTACAAGAGACAGCGGCTAATGCGTTCGTCGCAAACAAAGCCGTTTTTGCTCTTTATGCAGCGCGTCCCTTTTCTCGGCCATGTCTCCTTTCCGAAGCTTCAGCGGTTTAATTGGTGGCGCTGTAACCGGCATTGAATTTCAATTGCGCTGGTGCATGCTATTTCCTCAGCTGAATAACGGCCTTCCAACAAGCATATGCTGGCCACTGTCATCGTCACTGGTAGTCCCACCAGAAGACTACAAAATCACCAGGCAACTCGCGTCCGCCTTTAGTGTACATGGGATAGCGGCGACAATGCGCAGTCCCTCCAGAAGACTACAAAAGCACCAGGAATCTCGCGTCGGTCTTTATTGTACTCGTGATAGCGGTGGCAACGCGTTCGTCGCTCACCGACCGACTTTTGTTGTATATGCAGCACGTCCCTTTTATCGGCCATGTCTCCTGTTTCTAACATTAAGCGGTTTAATCGGTGGCGCAGTAACCGGCATTGAATTTCAACGACGCTGGCGCATGCTATATTCCTCACCTGGTTAATGGCCTTCCACTAAGCATACGGTGGTCGTTGGCATCGTCTCCAGGAAACTACAACAGCCGCAATGGTCTCGCGGCCTCCTTTAGTGTACACGTGACAGCGGCGACAGCGTGTTCGTTGCTCACATGCCCGTTTTTGTTCTATATGCAGCGCGTCACTTTGCTCGGCTAAATCTCCTGTCCGAAGTTTCATCGGTTTGATCGTTGGCATTGAATTTCAACAACGCTGGCGTATGCTATATTCGGCACGTTGATAGAGGCCTTCCAACAAGCATATGCTGGCCGGTGTCATCGTCGCTGGTAGTCCCACCGGAAGACTACAACAGCACCAGAAATCTCGCGTCCGCAGTTATTGCACATGTTATAGCGGCGAAAATTCATTCGTCGATCACAGATCCGTTTTTGTTCTATATGCAGCGCGTCACTTTTATCGGCAAAGTCTCCTCTCCGAAGCTTCAGCGGATTCATCGGTGGCGTAGTAACCGGCATTGAATTTCGAAGACACTGGCGAATGCTATGTTCCTCACGTGGATAATGGCCTTCCACCAAGCATAAGCTGGCCGGCTATTTTCGCTGCGCAAATGTCAAAAAAGGAGGGCTGTTACTCAGCCATGTGCATTCTGTTCAGCAGATTGTAGAAGACAACGCTGTTATCGTGAAGGCTAAGTGTGGGTCGCAATTCAGCGACCACATCGAGTATACGACGTGAGATTTGAGGGAGGTATTTCATTTTTATTATACCCATTTCATTAAAGCCCAGATTTTCTCTAAAGAGGGTTTCAGAATTTTGCCACTGGGTTTGCCCCATTGTTGTGCCAGGCTTGTGCAGGACTCATCTTCATGGGAGTTTTTGAAACAGCACGCGGCAGCAGCATGCTTACAGTGCCCCTGAATTCCTGCCTTGCAGGTATACTTGGCGGAGAAAAATCGCAAGCTGGCGCTTTTCAGGGCATGTCCATGCTAGCTGCAAAGAAACATGTCACATAACAGAGACTGGCCGTTTGGTTTATTTCGAGCCCACGACGTAAGGAGCAAAACTAACAAACGAGAACAAGGATGCTGCCTCGCAACTCAATCTCAGACGCAGATCCTTTCTTCTTTAGAAAGCAAACACTGAAGCTCCAAGACAAGATATATAAAATGACCTGTAAGCAAAGCTACAAATGAGTGAACATGTTCGTGTAGTTTTATAGTGTTTAACGCACACCTCAGCGCGACAATGCTACGAGGGGCGCTGTATTGGTGACCTGTAATAATTTCACCCACCCCCTCCCTTTCGTGGTTATTTCACGGGCACGTATATTTCAAAGGTCTCCTTGCAGTTCGCCTCCAGCGAGCGGCGGCCTGGATCAACCCCGCGTCGCCATAACCAGCAGTCCCTAACGCGTGAACCACCGCGGCGGGGAGAGTGATTGAATAAATCTTATATACCAATATAAAAGTTATAAGACCACTAACGTAATAACCACACAGCGAAAATTTGTTTTTCTAGATATTGTCCAGAACTGCCTCATTTACTCTGTGGGATTGAAATTACTCGATCATTTGCGGGACCAGTCATTAGGAGCTGAATGCGATTTACGAAAATTAAAATGCGAAAATAACTCGTTTGCAGCAGAATGGCTGATGTTTGTTTGTATACATGTGAATGCACATTCTATTCAGGTGGAAGCTACGTATAAAATGCTCTGAGTACGCAAGTGCACGACAATCGCCATATAGCGAAAAGCGCGCCTAAGATGCGAACGAACCCACGCATCTTTTAAGTTCATAGGCACCAACTGTCCAAGCAGCACGCCGTCAATGGACCGCCAATGGTCCAATATTGGGATATATTGGTCGCAATATTGGTCAATATTGGCGTCTGATTGGGGCGCACGAAGATCCAAAATATATGCCAACAAATTTGATTGGCTCTCCTATCAAAACCAGTTTTGGCATCTACCTTTTTACTGGCATTCAATGGCTACTCAGTATCTTCCACCCAAGCTCACTCACTGGTTGTTATATTACGGCCATCCCGCCAAGCTCACTGGCCATCCAATATCTTGTATCCATGCTTATTCACTGGATTTCACAACTGGCATCCAGCCAAATTTATCGGCTACCCACTATTTCCAATTCAATCTTGCCCACTGGTTTTCCATTATTGGCATCCAGCCAGAGCAGTTGGCAATACGGCACCACTGCTAGTTGCTTTTTCGTGCTATGGCTAATAGGCAACTACAAAGCCATGCCCTACTTATGCAGTGCAGATATTTTTCATGCAGCTTTTTATTTAAATAAAGCATGCTGAGAATACCCATGCACAGAAAATAATACAGCTGAAATGTTCACTGCATGGAGATTTATTAGGTGTGCATGTGTTAGGGCATGGAAAAATTTAGGCAGAACTCTTAGACTTCAGTGCTCCTCCTGTTTCTGCGTCCCTTGGCAAGGTGTTCTCAGGTCCCAGGTTGGAGGAAGGCGCTGAGTTCATCGCAGCTTCTTTTGTGGTCGGTTGTACGGGCAGCAGCTCCATGCAGCCTTTAAAGACATGGACTTGAGCAGTGTGCATAACAATGTATTTCCTTTCGCAGATGCCACCAGCAAATAAAAGCAACATTCATAAATCCCATTAAGAGAGAAAACTTTTGGAAAGTGGAAGTACAGCTAGACCGTGGAGTAAAAATGCAAAATAAAGCACTACCTTTTGGCCCTCAGGCAACTTTCTTGTCTGGTTTACTCAGTGTTGAAATAAGCTTCATGCTCGGTGAGGCCGGCCATATTATCTTAGTGACATTGGTTGCAACATCTGGCAGTGCACGGCTTCCCATGTGAATGTATTGTTGATGCTGGAAACATACACCAAAATTATATATGCCGTTATCTATTCGTTAAACGGTAGTCAGTGCTTGCCCCCTTATACTTGTAGTGCCTTTGTGATCGAACACTTTAGAAGAAAGGCGTCGTCGTAACTGCATGCTTCAAATCAATTCCTTTCCTTTGAATAGTTTTCGTTAGGATAGTGTGCCGCAAAAACCAAAAAGAAACTACTGAAGGCCTCGCCTTCAATAAAGGGGTCCGCGAGCCATGGTATCGCCCGCCGAGTCACAAATCCAGTCTCTTAAAAACGCCGGTTTTTTCCTGATAAACAAAAAAAAGCAAAACAGAGAAACATAAGGCGCTACTGCGCTGAGAACAGGCTGTTCATGTGCGCGACAATAGAACACCAACGGAGAGCGGGAAGAATGTCAGGGCCTCACCGCGGCAAAACAATACACACTGCGGAGCGAATAAAACGAGCAATGGGGCCAAAGCAAGGTAGATATACAATGGTAGCGAAGGTTCCATAGACGCCCATTGGTCCAAAAAATGGCGGCTCATGGGCACCGCCATATTGGGGGGCAACTACGCATGAGTGACGTTAAATGACGTCATGCATACGTATGTTTTTAGCGCGAATTTTAAAGTGGTCTTTTTATAGAACCCGCCTTTTCAAGCCGGTATCTCATGAAGGTTGCCTTTCAGTGCGCACCAACCTTTGCCAGTCAAATGTGCTCGAGTTCCTGCTAGTTATGGCCTTGCTAATGTGCAATTCGGAACCCAATGAAAGTTACTGGCAAAGAAGGCAGCATAGAAAGGCAGCAACACTTTCAGACGCTGGCTTACCTTGGCTGGCTAAGAATACAATCATGCACGATTCGTAGTGAAAATCTTGGTGGAAATACTGGTACTAGTACTTTTGAGTACAAGGTATGATGCACAAAGCACAGGCTCAAGTGCACAGTTTGCAATACAGTGTACGGCAAGTATGGTTTTCATATTCATGGTTTATTACAGCAACCAAACAAATACAGTGATAAAGCACACCAACAAAAAATGCACGTCACAGGCAGCTCAAGCAGTAGTATCTTTAAGCTGGCTATTCATCTTAATGGTCACAGTGCGGATAGAAAAAAGCCCTGCAGTTCCACGAACGTTGCCAGGTAGGAAATTGAAAAGCATATAAGACAGTGCTAAGACAGCTTCAATTGAGGCAAACATGACATGACATAAGTAGGCGCATCAACACGGGTCGCAGCCTTTTTGACGACAGATACGCAGACGGTTCGAAGTGCTTGGAACAAACCCGCAAGTCTCACAGCTGCCATGGTGTCTTCTTCTCCAGGCTGACAATGTGGTAGAACTGCACCCACGCTCGGTACCTGGACGTGATGCAACGTGCACGTTATTCACAATTGCGCCGTAAGGAATACTGCATACTCCAAACGTCAATGCGTCATTATTCCTATCAATTCTAACTACAGTACATTATACTTCCATTATATCTGAACTATGGTAGTAAATGCTCGCCCCAAGCTCTCAGCGCCTAAGAGTGTGGTTACGTACGCTCGTCCTCATGGCATGCGGGTAGCTATACTTTTCTATGGTTAAGATTGACGAGAATGAAGTGCGTTTAAAGTTACCCTGACGGTCATGCATATGCAGAATAGCAATAAGAAGACAGGCAGTAACTCCTGCTGAGTGAATTCAGTTAAAGCACCCTCAAGGCCGCTGTCACCCGTTAATAATTATAGGGGGTATTAACGACGCGCCCTTAACGGTGCGCACACTCCCAGACACCCTTAGAGTGAGTGGGGGTAGTTGTTCCGGTCGCGAAGGAGATGCCCTCGACCTGCGTGGCAAGCTCAGCCGGAATTCAACTACCTTGTAGTGACAGAAGGGGGTGGTCGTTTGGTGCCCAGCGGTCGCCGGTTCAAACCAGAGAAAGGATCGGAGTCAGAAGTAACAAACAAAACACAATTTATGCACAGCAAGAGACGATACAAAGGAATACACAAGATCACTTGAAATATAACAGACGAGAGGTTTACAGTATACAAACGCTAAGCATGCAACTACAGAATGATTCAATAACACAGCCTTTACAACAGATCTAACACGAGAGAGTTACATAAACAAACACCAAATTGTTCACCGGGCACTGTTGCAGTCCGACGCCTCAAGAGTCACGATGTGGCCGCCATACGAGACGAGCGCCGCTCCCTTGAAAGTCCGTGGGCTTGCCAGCAGCGGGTGATCCCCGGGAGTCCAGTCGAAACACAGGCGAGCACGTCGCAAAACACTTGACGAACTGACTGACTGACTCATCAAGCGGCGCGGTCTCTTTAAATAGGGCGCGCCGCGTCTGTTTGTTAGCACGCGTCAAAGCTAGCGCGCACACACACATAGCTTCGCTGGTTATAGCTCCCTCTTCTCCTCCAGTCGAGCTGCGCGTCGTCATTGGCCAGGTCCCACAGAACTTTCTCGAACGGCCTGGCACATTCCAGGCCGATGAACCACCGTCCTCCCCGGGCAATGGGAAAGAGGGTGACGGCAACGCGTACAAAGCTACGCGCTCTCCCGCGCGGGGAAGGGGCTTTTCTCTCCATGCTCTCCACGCGACGCCGCGCGCGCCTAGCGCTGTACCGGCTTGATGAAAATGGGCGCCGATTTCGTGACAGCCGCGCATATACAAGCGGCTGAATTTTGATACTACCAGTTGCGAGGGTCAAATTGGCTTCGCGGTGTTGGAAAACTAAACAGTGTTGTGGTCAGACTTGTCAGGCAGCACAATTGGTTTTAAATTGGCCTTCCGGTCAGTAGCATGCGCGTGGTTGCTCCTGAGAGCCCGGTATCAAGTTAACGCTGGTGATAGCCGGCTGCATGAAACTCACCATAAATCAGACAAATGGTGGGCCTCTTTCGCACAGCTCAGCACTTAAAGTGTGTGCCCTGCAGTGTAGTACATAAATATCCCCGAAAAAATGAAGCCACGTGCGCACGCACTGGTTACAGAAACAGAAGCGAACAGCCCAACGAAAGCATTCGGAGTACACCTAGAGCAGACGCCTTCTAGCAGACGACACTGACAAGAGCTCACCTGTGAAAGTCCAGCGGGAAGCAGTGTAGCTTGACACGGACGGCACTGTCCATGCTGTCGCAATGCGCCACGGCGCATTGCTTCTTCACACGCCGCAAGCTCATCCTGAAATAAAGCGCTAAGCGCTTCAAAAGAACAGCGCGAAGCGTGCAAAGACGGAAAAAGACCGCACTGGCCGCACGTCGAAGGAAACGACAAAAACCGAGAAAACTGCCGCAGCGGTGCGGCGGGGTGCAAATTTTACAAAAAGGTGACAGAGACGCGACGCGCAAGGACGACGAAAACTTCGCAAAAGGGGCATTTCGAGACTGGCGATAAGAAACCGCTTCGTGAGCTCCCGCGGCCACTGTGGCTGGGTGCCGAAACAAGGCCTGCAAAGTCAGGCTGCAAATGCACCGCACACTCATCAACAGGGGGCGTAACAAGAACGTTGCAAAAAATTAAAAATGCGGAGTAATGTTTTGCTAAAATAGTTTACATATTTTATAAGACGTGGCATTAAAATACGTATTTCTTTATGTTGTTTTATAGCATTTTTATTTGTGCTTTTGAATTTCCTTATATAATTGTTTCGACCCCCCCAAAGTGGCTGTGCTGCTGTCGCGCTAGACCGTTTTTGGGCCCAGCCTTCGCTACCATTGTATATAAACCTTGGCCAAAGCGCCAATGGAGACACAAGAAAGATTGCTCCTCGCAGGCCAGCAACTCACAACAATACGCCTAGGCTGTTCCTGCAGGCACTGCTTGCATCTTTGCGTCGGCCATCTTCTTTCAATCGTCCGTGCACACCCTGCTGGCCCATGACGCTCGCCGGTAGCCCCGCGCCAGCCTCTCCGCCGGGGCAAGAAAAGCCCCGCGCCTCGCTTCCCACGCGCTTATCTACCCTCGTCTGTCGCCGCTAACATCAAGCCCCCCAAGATTATCTGCTTGCTCATGCGCACTCGCGCTGCCCGTGCAAACAATACAAATAGAAAGACGCGCGCGCGGTTTAAACACCTAAAGGGTCTGCGGAGCCCCACACTCTCCCCTCTCAAGACGGGACACCTCCCGAGATATCAAAGAACGAAACAAAGAAGGGCACTGGGATGAGTACAAAAACAATGCTGGTTCTGAAGAGCTGCCCACTTGAAGGAAACCGCTGGATTGGTGGCATTCTTCAGACGATGGTCCAGGTGGTTCACATCTGGTAGACCCGAGTGCCGTCACGTACTTTCTAGCTGCTCGTAGTACTTTCTCAGGTCGGCGACGTTGACTGGTCCGGTCTCCCGGCCACCCTGCACATGATGAAGCATGTAAGCGAGCCGCGAAAGAGGCTTTATTACTACAAAAGGACTAGTCCACCGAGGAGCGAGGGAGACGGCAAATCCTTTTGTGGCATCACCTAGCGGGTGCGAGCGGCGGAGTACTTTATCCCCAACATCGAACTGCAAAGGACGTCTGCCTTTGTTGTACTGGCCGCAGTGCTCCAGGCGGGCGAGGTCCAAGTTCTCCCTGGCCTCCTTTAGAGTTCCAGCGAGACGACTGCAGAGATCCTGGGTGAACCTGGAATAACTGGGAGCCTGTAAATCAGAGTCATGGGTAAAGGCATGTTCAATGGGAAATCGAAGCTCACGGCCAAAAAGAATAGCTGCCGGCGTAAAACCAGTCGACCGGTTTACTGTGGTTCTTGTGGCGAAAGCCAACTCCTGCACTAGCAAATCCCAGTCTTTGTGACGTTCCGTGAAAGCCACGAGCATGTTTTTCAGGTTTCTATTGACCCGCTCTGTGATGTTGGCCTCAGGATGGTAGGGCGTAGTCTTTTTGTGCTGCACGCCAAGAGCTTCGCAGGTGTCAGCAAATATCCTGCCCGTGAATTACATCGCATTATCAGTGATTAGTTGTGCCGGGAATCCGAACCGAGTGAATGCGTGTAGGAGTTTATCCCAGACTACCTTTGAGGTCAGTTTACGCAGCGGGTATAATTCAACCAATTTAGAAAAATGATCAGTGACCACTAGCAAAAAGCGATTTCCTTTCACAGATCTAGGATAAGGGCCCATTACGTCGCAGGCAACAATTTCCCATTGGTAACGGCTCTCCACAGGTTGCAAGAAGCCCGGTGGTTTACCTCCCCTTGCCTTCGCTGTCTGGCTTTTAAGACAAGTACGGACGTATGCAACAACATTCTTTCTCATGCGGGGCCAAGTCACGGTGCCACCCAACTTTTCATATGTTTTCTTGCCATCGCTGTGGCGTGCAAGGCGTGTGTCGTGAAAATACTCTAAAAAGAGCTTACGGAGGCTCTTTGGTACGACAACACGAAATGGGGACTCACCACCATCTGTGTCGACAGCGGGTATATATATCAGGAGAAGTCCATCCTCTGCTTTCAGGTAGCAGTCATAGCTGCCGGTAGGCGCTGTGCCTCCTGCAGGGTTGGCGCTGTCCAGGCCCTTTCGTATTTGGATGCACTGAGGATCGCTTAGCTGAGCTCCGAGCAGCTGTTGACGGGAAACCAGCGTTCCCCAGGCATCAGCGGCTTCTGCGATCACCAGGACTTGCGGTGCTTGCTCGCCATTTGCAGGTAACGCAGCTCGGGACAGGGCGTCGGCTGCCTTGTTGAAGGTGCCTTTCTTGTACTCCACCCTGTGATTATATTTCTGAAGAGCGAGCTCCCAGCGGGCTAGACGGCCGGCTGGGTTTTGCAGCTTTGACAACCAAGACAGTGCCTGATGATCGGTCTGAATTGTAAAATCAGCGCCATCCAAATACATGTCAAACGTTTTTAGCGCAAATACAATTGCCAAGCACTCTTTCTCTGTTACCGTGTAGTTTCGTTCCGGCGATGAGAGAGTGCGACTTGCAAATGCCAAGGGGAAAAGCTTCCCTTCGTGATCCTGAAGTAAAACAGCACCTATTCCATACTGACTGGCACCAATCTGTACTGTAAAGGGCCGGTTTAGGTTCGGTAGCCGCAGACGAGCAGTATCGGCGATAGCTGTTGACAGCGCCCGAAACTATTCCTGCTCCATGTCTGTTCAGGACCAACGGGTGCCTTTCCGGAGAAGCTGATCAAGGGGTCTTGCCAGGTCCGCACAGTTTGAAATAAAGTGGCGGTAGAAACGGACTATGCCCAAGAATCGCTGCAGGCTCTTGACGTTTGTTGGTGATGGCAGCTGCAATATGGCCTGCAGTTTCTGCTCGTCATGCCGGACTGTGACCTGTTCAACACTGAAACCAAGCAGGTTGATTCTGCGTGAAACCAACTGCACTTTGCGGGGATTAATGGTGATGCGTGCGTCCTTCGTTCGTTGCAAAACTGTGGTTAAATGGATCAGATGCTCATCTAGGCTTTCTGAAAACACCACGACGTCGTCCATGTATGCCATTGCATAGTTGAATTTCGTGTCTCCGAGCACTATATCCATCACGCGCTGAAAGGTAGCAGGTGAATTGCATAACCCGAAAGGCAGTCGAACAAACTCGAATAATCCCCGATGGCAAGTGAA